>JAXQQM020072352.1:0-89586 GCA_034641835.2 Pinus albicaulis
AATTACCAATTTTCTATTGAATCAATTACAAATTCATACTGTTATCCGGTATTAAATTTCTTTTTAGTAATTATAGGCAGCCATGGGAATATAAGAATTTCCATGAGAATTTTTGGGCTGGACCTCCACTCTTCTCAGTCCATCTAGTGGACTTATATATCTATATATATATTAGTTTGTATTTCTCAGGTCAGTTTTTTTCAGAGTTGTGTCCCACTCTAGCTGATCAATAGGCCCTTCCTCAAAATTTCCAGTTTGCAAGCCTTGTAGACTTTTCAGCATTATAAAGTTTCAGCATCAAGGTATAGATGTATGCATCCACGTATACATCTATCTATATTCAGTTAACCTTCGTTGCTCCAACTACTTTCCCAGCAGTTTATATGGAAGGTAAATAGATGCTCTTTTCCTAGTATTTTTAAATATGCTTACAATCTTCCCTCACACACACTTTTATCACACAAATAGATTTCCAATAGGACTCTCCCCTTATTTTATTGTTACAAATATTCAACATATTTGAAACTCTGGTGCATATTAAACTCTTCCATTGGAAAACTAAGATATAGATCCTCTTGCTTCAATCAAATGGAGGTAGAGAATACTGAAATTGATAGTTTAGACTCCCTAGTTTCAGATTCTTGTACTTAGTTAGGATTAAACTTCTGCTTTCATATATTTAAACTTCCAAGTAATAGAACAATTTAAATTCTAAATTCTAAAATTCTTTCCATTGTAATACAGCTGATATACTGAACCCCATACTGCTATCACAGACTTAGTTGTTTCCTTCTTGCTGTTATTGGTTACAGCGTTATTAAAAGGTTCTGTTTATACAACACATCAACTAAGTTTTTCATTCCAAATACAGCAAGCTACCACTTGAATTTTTCTATTCGAGTAAACATTCAAATTGATTTATCATCTCTACCCTTTATTAATGCAATGTACAAATCCCCAGAACTAGCCCCTTGGTTTTTGTTTAACTTTCTCCTTGCTATTAATCTACTGAATTTTCAGCTACTACACTTAGCTTGTAATTGCATGAGGTACTGAACAAACATTCAATCTGAAATTTAAATAAGAATTTCTAACAGAACCATGCATATAACCTTGATATACTTAACACAAATATAATTAATATAGTCATAAAATAATCTCCAAAATTATGCATGCATACCGCTACTATGACCAGTCCTCCCAACCTTAGAGTTCGTTTATCTCCAGAACTCACCCCCGAGCTGAGATCCTCCAAGAACAGACTAACCTCAATCTGTTCTGGAGTAGCTTATTTAAGCTATGCTTTCCCCAAGCCTGTTTCCAATTCGGCGTCCAGAATTTCAGGATGCTTTATTCCTGTTTGCCTAGGCTTCCCTTATTTAGGGACTTTAAAGCTCCTTTCAGCTTTTCCAGCTTTTCCAGCTTTTTACCTCTTCCCAACTACTTTCCTCATCATCGGGGAATTTAGATTTTTCCTCAAAAATCTAAATTAGAAATAATTTCTTTCAAGGATTTTTGAAAGATTTTGGGGAAAGTCTTTACCTTTTCCATAACCTCATGGATTAGGCATATGATCTCAATTTCTCATTTGGTCATAGTGCATGCACAATATTTTATTTATTTTTCATAAATAAATAATTAACCACATCCACACAAGTAACTATCCATTGGGGTCCACTCCTCTTTGGATTTATGTTCCAATGTCTAATTTGAAAAGCATAGAACTTGGGGATGTTACAGATTTCATCTTAACATCATATCTACCAAGTGTTGAGATAAATCGAATCTTTTGAAATGGAAATCAAATATTTTGAAATGAGAACCTCTTTTAGCGTGAAAAGAGATTTGATCTCTAGATTCTTTGTAGTTCCTGTCCTAAAATGAATCTAAGCTAGTTTAATTTCACTCACTCACTCTCTCTCTATATATATAATTTTAATTTTAATTTTTAATTCAAAATAATATTTTTTTGTCTACATATATGTGAATAATAAATATAATAACATATATTTTTGTCTCCATATTTTTTTTTATAATAAAACATAATAATAATGGTTTATTTTTATAATTGATATAGTTGAAAAAAAAGTATATATATATATATATATATATATATATATATATATAATTTTATTTAGTTTTTATATTTATATGTTTTTAAGATAATAATATTATTTAATTATTATTAAAAAATGATTTTAATATTTTTAAGTTAATATTATGTTTTAAATAAACTAAAAAGTACTATATAGAAAGCTTCAGGGTCCATCATTGGCATGAGACTAATCACTAACACACACCCACACAACAAACATAGGGTGCACACAAACATACAGAACCTACAAACATTACACATTGACTCATAAGGTCACATATTCATACACTTTACTATGAACTTCAGAATTAACATTATTTTTTACATGTGATGTTGATAATTGCATTTATTTTATAAGTTAATTGGTATGATACTAAAATTAGTAACTATTTATTTTCCTTATTATATTTAAAACAATGATTATCATTAACACAATTTTAGATTAATATGTTTCCATATATTGTTAAATTATGGTATCATGAAAAGGAAAATTAAAAATTATTAAAATTAATTAAACTTTTTAAAATAAATATTTATTAAATTTATTTATTGTATTCATTTCAATATTAAATAATTAATTAATATTTGTAATTATAAATTAATTTTGTTATAAATATTAAGAGATTTGAATCTTGAGTGTCATGGTTTGCATAGATATTTTATAAAGTGATAATAGTTAATTGAGTTGTAGTGAGTGGGCTAATATTATGTAGTTTTTGATGTCATTGCAATTGAGTTGTAGTGAGTGGGCTATTATTATGTAGTTTTTAATGTTATTGAAATATGTATATTATTTGTCATTTTAGAAATATGGAAAAAAAAAGAGTTAATACAAAATTGATTAAAAAATAAAATAAAACTTAAAAAATAAAAATAAAATAAAATAATAATAATAATATAGAATCATATAAAAAAATATTTAAAAAAATGTATTCACACAAATTATACTTATATATCTACAAATAAATAATACATATATACAAATATCACAAACAAAGATTCAAACACATATAAATAATACATTCACATGCATACAAAAATTACAATTAAACAAAAGGACATACAAATGTATCAAATAAAAAATTCATACACACAAAGAATAATTTCATACACATACGAAGAACACAATTAAACAATAAGTGCATACAAATGTAGCAAATAATAGATTCATACACACATAAAGAATATATTCATACACACAAAGAATAAATTCATACACACAAAGAATACTTTCATACACATACAAAGAATACAATTAAACAATAAGTGCATACAAATGTAGCAAAGAATAGATTCACACATACATAAAGAATACATTCATACAAATACAAAGAATACAAGTAAACAAGAGTTGAGATAAATGAAATCTTTTGAAATGGAAACCTCTTTTAGAGTGAAAAAGATTTGATCTCTAGATTCTTGTAGTTCTCAAACTACGATTGATCTAAGCTCATTTAATTTCACGCTTTAAATAGACTAATTATTTATTTTATAAATTTATTAAAATTATTTTAATGTATTTGATAATTGTAAAATATTTGTTAAAATAGATGAGTAGGAAATTAATTTAAACAATTAAGATTTCATCTTAACATCATATCTACCAAGTGTTGAGATAAATCAAATCTTTTGAAATGGAAATCAAATATTTTGAAATGAGAACCTCTTTTAGAGTGAAAAGAGATTTGATCTCTAGATTCTTTGTAGTTCCTGTGCTAAAATGAATCTAAGCTAGTTTAATTTCACTCACTCACTCTCTCTCTTTCTCTATATAATTTTAATTTTAATTTTTAATTCAAAATAATATTTTTTGTCTACATATATGTGAATAATAAATATAATAACATATATTTTTGTCTCCATATTTTTTTATAATAAAACATAATAATAATTAATAATTATAATGGTTTATTTTTATAATTGATATAGTTGAAAAAAAAGTATATATATATATATATATATATATATATATATATATATATATAATTTTATTAAGTTTTTATATTTATATGTTTTTAAGATAATAATATTATTTAATTATTATTAAAAAATGATTTTAATATTTTTAAGTTAATATTATGTTTTAAATAAACTAAAAAGTACTATATAGAAAGTTTCAGGGTCCATCATTGGCATGAGACTAATCACTAACACACACCCACACAACAAACATAGGGTGCACACAAACATACACAACCTACAAACATTACACATTGACTCATAAGGTCACATATTCATACACTTTACTATGAACTTCAGAATTAACATTATTTTTTGTATGTGATGTTGATAATTGCATTTATTTTATAAGTTAATTGGTATAATACTAAAATTAGTAACTATTTATTTTCCTTATTATATTTAAAACGGTAATTATCATTAACACAATTTTAGATTAATATGTTTCCATATATTGTTAAATTATGGTATCATGAAAAGGAAAATTAAAAATTATTAAAATTAATTAAACTTTTTAAAATAAATATTTATTAAATTTATTTATTGTATTCATTTCAATATTAAATAATTAATTAATATTTGTAATTATAAATTAATTTTGTTATAAATATTAAGAGATTTGAATCTTGAGTGTCATGGTTTTCATAGATATTTTATAAAGTGATAATAGTTAATTGAGTTGTAGTGAGTGGGCTAATATTATGTAGTTTTTGATGTTATTGCAATTGAGTTGTAGTGAGTGGGCTAATATTATGTAGTTTTTAATGTTATTGAAATATGTATATTATTTTTCATTTTAGAAATATGGAAAAAAAAAAGAGTTAATACAAAATTGATTAAAAAATAAAATAAAACATAAAAAATAAAAATAAAATAAAATAATAATAATATAGAATCATATAAAAAAATATTTAAAAAAATGTATTCACACAAATTATACTTATATATCTACAAATAAATAATACATATATACAAATATCACAAACAAAGATTCAAACACATATAAATAATACATTCACATGCATACAAAAATTACAATTAAACAAAAGCACATACAAATGTATCAAAGAAAAAATTCATACACACAAAGAATAATTTCACACATACGAAGAACACAATTAAACAATATGTGCATACAAATGTAGCAAATAATAGATTCATACACACATAAAGAATATATTCATACACACACAAAGAATAAATTCATACACACAAAGATTACTTTCATACACATACAAAGAATACAATTAAACAATAAGTGCATAAAAATGTAGCAAAGAATAGATTCATACATACATAAAGAATACATTCATACACATACAAAGAATACAAGTAAACAAGACACATTTAAATGTAACAAAGAATAGATTCACACACACCTAAAGAATACATTCATACACATACAAAGAATGCAAGTAAACAAGACACATACACATGTAGAAAAGAATAGGTTCATACACACACAAAAAGAATACAATCATACACATATCCAAAATACAAGTAAATATACAAATACAACAAATAATACATTCACACACATAAAGTAAACAATATCCATACACAAAAATACTCAAAAAATACACAAGAAAATAATGAATGAATCTTGAAAAACACTCCAAATAATAGAAGAAAATATTTAAAAAAAATACATTGATACACACAAAAACAATGAAGCCATCAATCTAACAATCAAGGAACACTCAAACAATACACTGATATGCATACAAAAAAAAACAACGAAAAGATACTCAAAAGCATGCCAAATGAGAAAATTATAAACATAGAAGAATAAACACCCCTAATAAGCACATACAAGTAATGTAAACACTCTCAATAATACATTCACACACAATATAGAAGTAGAAATCCTATTCATTGATACATTCCAAAATAAAAACATGAACAAACAAATTCTAACTATATTTTCTAACTATAAAACATGCAACTAATAAAAACACCTATTTCAATTCTCAAAATAATACATTCATATACATACAAAATAAAGAATCCAAAGCATACATTATAATCCTATATATATAAGAATTCAATAATATATTTATTATATATAAATAATAAAACCAATACACAAACATTTAGATATAAATAAATAATAAAAATATTTAAATATTTACAAACACTCTAAATAATATATTTGAATCTAATTTAAATTTATAAAAATATAAATATAAATATATATATATATATATATATATATATATGAAAGGAAGGAATATATATATATATATATATATATGAAAGGAAGGAAAAAATATAATATAAAGATCCTAATATCATACTTATAATAAAGATCTATATTAAAAAAAAAATGAAAATCAAAACAAAAATTCAAAAAAATTCAAAAGAAAATATAAATTAAAAAATATATAAAAATAAAAGTTATAATTGTTTTATATTATTTATGTGAATAAGGGTGATTTTGTCTTTTGTGTGTATATGGGGAAGATGTTTAAAACATTGAAAAAATGTTAAATAATTTATGTAAATAAGAGTGATTTTCGTCCATTTTAATGTATGTTAGGAAGATGTTTAAAACATGTTTATAAAGTATAATTATAATAAAGAATATATTTGAATTTGTGCGTATTGGAATTACTATAAACTAAAAAGATCATGAAAACCATGTACACAAGGAACACAACTCAAAGGAGGGTTACAATTTAACCTTCCTAAGAGCCTTTTGGAGGGGTTGAACTCCCCTCCCCAAAAAATAAAGTCTACTCTTTTTATTAATGATAGTTTGTCTTCATGTACATTTGATCATGGGCTCATCTAAACAAAAAAAAATATAAATTGCTTTAATTATAACATTACAAAACATAAAAATAGATAATGTCTTCAGCTCACGAGCAACTTGGTATTAATAATTATTCTGCAACATACAACATTGAAATGATATTGTTAGTATACAAACCTTTCATAACAACTTGTAACATAATAAAATGCACAACTCATAAAAAAAATCCACAAAAAATATAAATGTTTTTTGTGTCTTGGAAACAAATCCTAATAGACTCATATCAAAATAACTATTCCATATAAAATCAATTTGATTAATATCAATATTATGTTTTTATTTTTAATTATTAAATGTATTGGTTTTGTTTGAATAACTAAAAAAAATCAAAATTCTACTAAATTATATTACCAAAATCTTTAATAAAAAAATAAAAACAAATTATTAACCTTTTCCTAGTATAAATTAAGGATTTAAAAAATAATAATAAATTTTCCAAATATTTCCAAAAAAATAATAAACTTCCCCATAATATAATATAGAATAAAGATGTCTTTGAAAACATTAAAAAAACATAACAAACTTTTTTAAAATATCTGGTAATATTTCAGCTGTATTAAATTAAAATTCAAAATCTAGAGCTCAATTGAGGATTATAATAATCCCTTCAATAACACCAAAAAAATAATAAACCTCCCCATAATAAAGTATATTTTAATAAACTTCCTCATAGTAAAGTAATCTAAGATATAGCTTTCCTAAAAAGATAATAATATAATGCACTAAATTATTTGGACATAAAAACAAACCCTGTGCTTTTCATTTTGCATTGGGAGAAGTGCTGAATGGTAAAGATAATTATTACTACTCCGACGTAGGTAAATGTTATGACAGTATGAAAATATATATATGCTACTCTTAATATATTTGTAGTGGTATGAAAATATATATAGGTTACTTCTCTTCAGGTAACAGATGAAGTTTAAAATTTAATTTATTGTGATTATTTCTCTTTATCATATTAACTTTTTTTAATAACTTTAACAGTGGGAAAATATCTCACTTTTTAACACTCAATTTCACAACTTTTTATGAATAATTAAGTTGTAGTGTAAAATTTCCATTTTTGTTTTACCCTTAAAGGTTTGACTTATCAATTATCAAATTTCAGATCAATAATAGTGAATATATATATATAGTTTAAGAGTTAAAGCTTTTTGCAAGGAATATTTTTGTTTTGACATTTTTGAATTACTCACATCAAAATATTTGTGTTTGATGTTTTGAGTGTGGCTCATTTTCATATAATTAAAAAAAATTACTTTCAAAATTTTTAATGTTAAAACTATATTTTATAATAATGTGTTTTATATAAAATAATATATGGCCATCATTATTTCAATTTATCTTTAATTATATTTTGAAATGATTTTTTTAATATTTAAT
Organism: Pinus albicaulis; assembly: GCA_034641835.2. Taxonomy (NCBI): domain Eukaryota; kingdom Viridiplantae; phylum Streptophyta; class Pinopsida; order Pinales; family Pinaceae; genus Pinus; species Pinus albicaulis. The sequence goes on from JAXQQM020072352.1 coordinate 8,256, forward strand.
GACATACTTTTAAAATATTGGTTTAATTATATTTCAAATTTCAGTTAAAGAATATTATATGTTCTTAAAATTTATTATATATTATTATGATTATGTTTTAATAATTAAATGTGTTTTATAAATATAGTAAAACATTATTAATATAATTTTTTTTAATATAATTTATAATAATGAGTGATATATATTTATATTTTTTTATTAATTTTCAAAAGTTTTAATGTTTAAGTTATGTTTTATAATAATGTGTTTTGTATAAAATAATATATGATTATTATTTTTTAAATTCATTTTCAATTATATTTTGAAATGTATTTTAATGATTTTTTAATATTTAATGACATATTTTTGGTTTAATTATATTTAATGATATACTTTTAAATACTAGTTTAATTATATTTGAAATATGTTTTTAAATATTATTATATATTATTATGATTATGTTTTAATAATTAAATGTGTTTTATAAATATAGTAATATATTATTAATATTTTTTCATTCAATATAATTTATAATAACGAGTGATATATATTTATATATATTTTTTATTAAGTATTTATTTTATAAATTTATTAAAATTATTTTAATGTATTTTATAATTGTAAGATATTTGATAAAATAGATAAGTAGGGAATTAATTTAATCAATTTAGATTTCATCTTAACATAAGATCTATCAAGTAAGTGTTGAGATAAATCAATTTTTTTGAAATGGAAACTTTTTTTTAGAGTGAAAAAGATTTTATCTCTAGATTCTTGTAGTTCCCGAGCTAAGATGGATCTAACCTGATTTAATTTCACCCTTTAAATAGAGTAATTATTTATTTTGTAAATTTATTGAAATTATTTTAATGTATTTGATAATCGTAAAATATTTGATAAAAATATGAGTAGGAAATCAATCAATTTTTGAAATAAATAAAAAATGTGTTGAGATAAATAATTTTTTTTGAAATGGAAATCAAATATTTTGAAATGGAAACCTCTTTTAGAGTGAAAAGAGATATGATCTTTGTATTTCCCGAGCTAAAATGATTTTTTTAATTACATTTATATATTTTAAATTTTAATGAAACACATAATAATAAGTATTCAAATTTATTTTATTATTATGATTTAATAAATAAATGTAAATGATAAATATAATAAATATATGGTAAAAAAAGGGCATATATATACAATTTTAAATTTTAGTTCAAAATATTATATATATAAAATATATATATATATATATATATATATATATATATATATATATATATATATATATATATATATATATATATATTATATATATAAAATATATATATATATATATATATATATATATATAATTTTAATTTTAAATTTTTGATTTTTTTAAATTGCATTTTATATATTTTAAATTTTAATAAAACACATAATAATAAATATTCAAATTTATTTTATTATTATGATTTAATAAATAAATGTAAACCATAAATATAATAAATATATGGTAGGAAAACACACATATAATTTTAATTTTTAGCTTAAAATAATATATATTTTTTAAATTTTTTATATTTTCTTAATTATATTTTATATATTTTAAATTTTAATAAAACACATAATAATAAATATTCAAATTTATTTTATTATTATGATTTAATAAATAAATGTGAATGATAAATATAATAAATATATGGTAAAAACACACACAGACATATAATTTTAATTTTTAGTTCAAAACAATATTTTTTTATTTAATTTTAGATATTTTCTCAATTACATTTGATATATTTTAAATTTGAATAAGTCACATAATAAGAAATATTCAAATTTATTTTATTTTATTATTATGATTTAATAGGTAAATGAAAATAATAAATATGATAACATATATTTTTGTCTACATAGTTTTTTTATAATAAAACATAATAATAATTAAAAATTATAATGGTTTATTTTTATAATTAATATGTTGAAAAAAAATGTATGTATATATATATGTGTGTTATCATTTTATTAAGTTTTTATATTTATATGTTTTTAAGATTATAATATTATTTAAATATTATTAAAAAATCATTTTAATATTTTGAAGTTAATATTATGTTTTAAATAAACTAAAAAGTACTATATAGAAAGCTTCTCTTGGCTTTGAGATGTAAAATCTCTACTAACAGGGTCAACCACGGGAAGGTGAAGGTGAGAGCTTATATGACCCCAAAAACGGTCCATCATTGGCATGGGACTAACCATTGACGCGCACCCACACAATCCATTGCCAATGAGGCACAATCACTAGCATACATGCACACAACAAACATAGGGTGCACACAAACATACACAACCCACAAACATTACACATTGACTCATAAGGTGACATATTCATACACTTTACTATGAACTTTAGAATTAACATTATTTTTTGCATGTGAAGTTGATAATTGCATTTATTTTATAAGTTAATTGATATGATACTAAAATTAGTAACTATTTATTTTCTTTATTATATTTAAAACAATGATTATTATTAACAAAATTTTAGATTAATATGTTTCCATATATTATTAAATTATGGTATCATGAAAAGGAAAATTAGAAATTATTAAAATTAATTAAATTTTTTAAAATAAATTTTATTAAATTTATTATTGTATTCATTTCAATATTAAATAATTAATTAATATTTATTATTACAAATTGATGCTTATAAATATTAAGGGATTTGTACTTTGAGTTTCATGGTTTGCATAAATATTTTATAACATGACAATAGTTAATTGAGTTATAGTGTGTGGGCTAATATTATGTAGTTTTTGATGTTATTGCAATTGAGTTGTAGTGAGGGAGCTAATGTTATGTAGTTTTTAATGTTATTGAAATATGTATATTATTTGTCATTTAAGAAATACGGGAAAAAAATTAATACAAAATTGATTAAAAAATAAAATAAAACTTATAATAATAATAATAATAATAATAATAATAATAATAATAATAATAATAATAATAACAACATTTTCATATATATTTAAATCAATGTATTTACAAGTTAATATTTAAAATAATATATTTGTAAATTAATATTATAATATCTATATATAGAAATAATGATATTATATATAGAATCATATAAATAGATATTAAAAAATATATATTCACACAAATTACACTTATATATCTACAAATAAATAATACATATACAAATATAACAAAGAAAGATTCAAACACATATAAATAAAACATTCACAGACATACAAAGAATAAAATTAGACAAAAGCACACACAAATGTATCAAAGAAAAAATTCATACACACAAAGAATAATTCCATACACATACAAAAATACAATTAAACAATAAGTGCATACAAATATAGCAAAGAATAGATTCATACACACCTAAAGAATACATTCATATAGACAAAGAATAAATTCATACACATACAAAGAATACAATTAAACAATAAGTGCATACAAATGTAGCAAAGAATAGATTCATACACACACAAAGAATACTTTTATACACATACAAAGAATACAATTAAACAATAAGTGCATACAAATGTAGCAAAGAATAGATTCATACACACATAAAGAATACATCCATACACTCAAAGAATAAATTCATACACATACAAAGAATACATTCATACACATACAAAGAATACAAGTAAACAAGACACATTCAAATGTAACAAATAATAGATTCATATACACCTAAAGAATACATTCATATACATACAAAGAATACAAGTAAACAAGACACATACAAATGTAGAAAAGAATAGATTCATACACACACAAAAAAAATGCATTCATACACATACAAAGAATCTAAGTAAACAAGGCACATATAAATGTAGCAAAGATAGATTCATGCACATATAAAGAAAATAAGTACACACAAGTATAACAAAGAATACATCCTACACATATCCAAAATACAAGTAAATATACAAATACAATAAATAATACATTCACACACATACAGGTAAACAATATCGATACACAATAATACTAAAAAAATACACAAGCAAATAATGAATGAATCTTGAAAAACACTCAAAATAATAGAAGAAAATATTTTAAAAAATACATTTATATACACACAAACAATGAAGCCATCACTCTAACAATCAAGGAACTCTCAAACAATACACTCATATACATACAAATAAACAATGAAAAGATAATCAAAAGCATGCAAAATGAGACATTCATAACCATAGAAGAATAAACACTCCAAATAAACACATACAAGTAATGTAAACACTCTCAATAATACATTCACACACAATATAGAAGTAGAAATATGATACATTCCAAAATAAAAACATGAACAAACCAATTTTAACTATGTTTTCTAACTATAAAACATGAAACTATTAAAAACACCTATTTCAATTCTCAAATAATACACTCATATACATACAAAATAAATAATCCAAAGCATACATTATAATCCAAACACAGTTATATATATATATATATATATATATATATATATATATATATATATATATATATATATATATATATATGAAAACATTCAATAATATATTTATTATATATAAATAATAAAACCAATACACAAACATTTAGATATAAATAAATAATAAAAATATTTAAATATTTACAAACACTCCAAATAATATATTTGGATTTAATTTAAATTTATAAAAATATCAATGTAAATATATATATATATGAAATGAAGGAAAAAATATGATATAAATATCCTAATATCATACTTATAAAAAAAATCTATATTTAAAAAAAAAAATCAAAATAAAAAAAAATTCAAAAAAAAAAATATATATATATATATATATATATATATATATTAAAAAATATATAAAAATAAAAGTTATAATTGTTTATATTATTTATGTGAATAAGGGTGATTTTATGTGGGGAAGATGTTTAAAACATTGAAAAAATGTTAAATAATTTATGTAAATAAGAGTGATTTTTGTCCATTTGTATGTATGTTAGGAAGATGTTTAAAACATGTTTATACAGTATAATTATAATAAAAAGAATATATTTGAATTTGTGCATATTGGAATTACTATAAACTAAAAAGATCATGAAAACCATGAACGCAAGGAACACAACTCAAAGGAGGGTTACAATTTAACCTTCCTAAGAGCCTTTTGGAGGGGTTGAATTCCCCTCCACAAAAAATAAAGCCTACTCCTTTTATTAATGATAGTTTGTGTTCAAGTACATTTGTTGATGGGCCCATCTAAACAAAAAAATATAAATTGTTTTAATTACAACATCACAAAACTTAAAAATAGACAATGTCTTGCGCTCGCTCAGAAACAACTTGGTAGTACTGCAACATACAACATTGAAATGATTTTGTTAGTATACAAAACAACCTTCATGACAACTTGTAACATAATAAAATGCACAATTCATAAAAAAAATCCATAAAATATAAATGTTTTGTCTATCTCAAACAAATCCTAATATAGATTCCTATCAAATTAACTATTCCATTAATATCAATATTATTATATTATTTTCAATAATAGTTTAAATTGCAATTTGGTTATTAAAAGTATTAGTTTTATTGTGTAAATAACTAAAAAATCATGTTCCACCAAAATTAAATTATGAAAATATTTATTAAAAAAAAAAAAAAAAAATTTAATTTTCGCTAATATAAATTAAAGATTAAAAAAAATAATAATAAACTTTCCAGAAAATTTCCAAAAAATAATAAACCTCCACAATATAATATAGAATAAAAATTTCTTTAAGAACATTAAATATAGAATAAAGATTTCTTTAAAAACATTAAAGAGCATGACATACAGGTTATATAGAACAAAGATTTCTTTAAAATATCAAGTAATATTTCAACTGTATTAAATTACAATTCAAACTTTAGAGTTGAGTTGAAGATTATAATAATCCCTTCTATAAGACCGAAAACATAATAAACTTCCCCATAATAAAATAAAGTATTTACATAGCTTTCTTAAAAAATAATAATGCGGTAATTAGTTATATTCCTAAGTCCCATGCACTAAATTAAATTATTTGCCCAGAATTAAAACAAATCCTGTGCGTGTTCCTTTTGCATTGGGAGAAGTGTTGCATGGTAAAGATAATTATTACTACTCCAACGACGTGGGTAGATGGCATGACACTATGGAAATATTTTGCTTCACTATATAGGTTAGGTTATTTTGCTTCAAAAGCTACTGCTACTCCTGACAGGATTGCAGTGCAATGGTGAACAGAAGGAGAATCAAACGCGGGAATCTTGCAATTCTTACTCTGAAAATAATAGGGGCATATGACCGTGAGCCATCGTCGAGAAGGGAATCGAAGCCCCCTCGGGAGTTAAATTGGTTATTCTCCATGAGCAACGTCCTGCCGTTGCTACGTTCTGCAATATTGAGCAGGGATGAGATATTCAGAACCACGGCTCTTCATCCCGAAGCTCGGTAGTAGCAGATAAACGATTTTGTAGGTGAACAATATAATATCTGAACGATGTAATATAAAGGCTACGATATTTGCAGGGGAAGAGAATTCGAATCGGGAAAGTAAGGAGAAGTGAGGAAATTACTTGCTGGTAGCAGCTTTCAAGGATATAGTCTTTCTCAGAATTAGACTATAGAGACTATATATTTAATGTCTTTATCAACATGTCATTTTAACCCCAACGCCGAAGCTGGATGCGTCCAATTATTCGCGCGCCAACCGCAAGGGAAATTCCGAGTATTGACTGAATGTTTGGCTGGAGGGCAGTGGCACAGCGGGCAGACTAGCCATCGCTGTGAGGGATGCAATTTGGTGGTCTCCGGGTGATTTGAATTGACTGTTAAATATAGTTAAAAAAAAGTTGTAAAACAGTTCAGATTTTAAATTTGCAAAAGAGTGGAGATCCTTAAGATGACAGTTCGAGTGCAGGTCGCATTATGTAAATGAGACTTAAAAGACACAAAAGTACTAGAGATTCCAATAAATTCATGTTCTAGTTAAAGACTAACTCAGAAGACACAGAAATGGAGATTCCAATCAAACCCAGCTCAATAATACAAAAAATCACATACAGGACAGGTTTGGAACTGGTACACAGTCACATACAGGACAGGCTTGGAACTGGTACACATATTGGCCTAAGAAGGTGTTGAATTGGAAATAGGGCGCTGAATCCCGGAAGAATTGAAAATAGGGCGCTGGATCCCAGAGCTCTGTCCCTGAAAATTACCGGTCCTTCTCACATTATATCGAATGGCCTAAGAAGGTGTTTAATACAGAAGAATCCCGGAAGAATTGAAAACAGGGCGCTGAATCTCAGAGTTCTCTCCCTGAACCCGGAAGAATTGAAAATTTCCTATGGAAGCCAGAGCTCTCTCCCTGAACTATGAATTTAACCCTAAGATGACAGAAGTTGGTTGGATTGAACCAATAAAAAAATCATGTTCGAGTGCAGGTCGCATTATGTAAATGAGACTTAAAAGACTAACTCAGAAGACACAGGTCGCATTATCATACCTAGCTCTCCTCAAGAAATCGCCCACAGGCTTGGAACTACATCCTTTTTTGAAGACGGCAAAAGAAGAAGCAGATGGAATCTCAGACAGTGGAGAAACAACTTTTGCACGCTTTGCATCCATCTTCTTGGCAAGGCTTCCTATGATCATTTCCAGATCTTATTCTGCAGTTTGAAAATATATGCCAAGAGGTTTCTGAGCTACTTAGGGAAGAAGCCACTAGAAGATAGATTCATGAGATAAAAGGCTCAGATGAAGCAGCGACATGGCCGTCACTTCTTTGGTATTTGTTTGGCAAAGGTATTGAAGACAACCTAGGGGTTTACAACAAGAGGCCTGTGACTTCGTCATGACAGATCACGCTGCACAGCTATGCCTTCCGATTGTTCTGTGGTTGGAAGATTTTGCATCTAAGACCGTTGATTTTGACAAGGTAAAAGGATGGTATCTTCACATACAGTGGGAGATAAAGATTTTGCTAGGAAGTTCTCTAACCTTTGTGTTAAGCTATTAATTGAAATGAGAGTTACAATCATACCTAGAATTGGAATTGCGATTTGCAGTAATTATTTCAATTCTTCAGCCAACGCCAACCACAATCTCCTCAATGTCCTGTATCATTCATTCATTTTTCAGCAACATTAGTTACTAGTTTCCTATTTCTGAACTAAATAATTTACAATCAATGAAACAATGAAACAGAATTGATGTACGTAGAGTGAATTAGATGCCCAAAAACTCCTCCTCCGAGAATATTGAACTGGATGCCCGAAAACAACTACTCTGAGCATATTGAATTGGATTCCCAAAAACAACTCCTCCTCCTCAGACGACAGTATCACAGACAAACCAAGCCATACTCAAACGACGACTGAATCACACACAAACCAAGCCATACTCAAACGACGACTGAATCACACACAAACCAAGCCATACTCAGACGACGACTGACTCACACACAAACCAATCCATACTCAAATATGACTGACTAGTGCACACAGGACACAAACCAAGCCATACTCAGACTCAGACTCAAACATGACTGACTACTGCACAAAGGGATTGCAATCTGAACATAGATAGATGGAGGAGGATGAAAATGATCAGAAATGAACTTCCAGCGACATATATATAGTGATTTAGCAAGATCCTTCAACGGCTATATGTTTCCTGCCGTTGCCTCCACCAGATATATGTATTTTCAGCACAGTTTGAATATTTAGTAACTCCAATTTTCATGGTTTCCATACTACAAACACAGGTGGCATTATTTGAGTGTTATACGCTGATTTATTGTCAGAGAACAAACACAGGTGGCATTATTGTCAGAGAATATAACCAATAACAAATTTTACATACATACCTATGACCGCGCCCACTACTTGCGTTCATTTCAATATTCGTTTTTGCTATATGTCGCTTTCGTTTCTGTTATATTCTGCTTTCTTGAGAGCGCCCACTACTTTGTTTGAACGTTTGATCAAACGCCCCACTACTTGGAAAACCTGTTTGAACGTTTGATCAAAGGCACCCACCCACTACTTGGTCATCTTCCAATTTTTTATAAGATTAACGCACAATAGGATCTTTTCTGGTCCGGAAATATAACAAAAATGCATTCCATATCATGTCTTCCGATCCGTGCCACGTGCCACACCAGGATGATAAATAATTATTGCCTCACCAGGCTGCGCGGCTGTTGGTATGTGGTATTATCTCAATTAAATATATTTTTAGATTTTTTTTGGTGTACTTTGACTGAATAATTTATACCTTTTTAATTAGGTTACAGATGTAAATTGAATAATTAATAAATGTTTCTAGGTATTATGTTGTATAAAATAATAATAATAATTAAATAATAATTATGTTTTAAATTAATATTATTATTAATTAAAAAATAACATATAATTGAATTAGGTATATCTATATATATTTAAAATGGATTGAAAATTATTTTTAATTACGAAGTTTTGTCTTAATTTTACCATGAGAATTTTTAATGTGTATATATATTTTGTTATAATATTATGCTTCTTCAATACCATAAATTTAAAAAAATATAATTAATTTAATATGGCATTTGTTTATAGAATGCATTTTTAGTTAATCAATTAAATTAAAAGAACATAGAAAAATTCTAACCTTTCATTTTTGTATACTACTATGAATATTTTAAATGTTATGCTGAAATTAAACCCTCACCATCCACCTACCTAATATTAGTCATAATTAAATTATAATTTAAAAAATCTTATTCCAAAATAAACATATCCATTAATATAATTATTTAAATATAAATGGACTAAATATTCTTTATTGATATTATTTTTTAACATAATTATCAATATTAATTTCAAATGGACATATTTTACACTAGTTACTAGTATAGTATTTTGTAATTAAATATAAATTGACTAAGTATTCATCATTAATATTATTTTTTAACATATCTATCAATATTAATGTTGATAGATATCAATCTATAATAAGCATCAAACCACATTCTTAGGATCTATAATGAAATTGACAATATTAATGCCAATAGTCAAGATAAGGAAGGATTTCCTCTAGGTTAGTAAAGTTTGATCTTTGTTGGGAAGAAACCTTAGGATATAAGGACTTTTAAAAATTTAGTCAAAGGGAATTGAATCTCCACCTTCTTCTCTTCTTATGTGGTGGTACACTGCGTTTGTGAAGACACTGAATGAGAATACTTGAACTTGAGAGTGTTGACACAATCAATGATGGCAAGGCACATATGCAGGATAAAGAGGGAATTTCTCCAGATCAACATACCTTGATATTTCTTAAGAAGAAACATCAATATGGAAGGATTCATGGAGATCAAAATATTTAGAAGGAACCATCCATTGACCTTCTTCATCATCTACATGATAGTATGTGTCTCTTATTCATTACATTCACTAGTAAGACTATTACTCTTTGAGTTGTGATCTATGACACGATTAAGAATGTCATGGAAAAATCTAAGACAAAGAAGAGATTCCTACTAATTAGAAGAGGATCGTATATGGTTGAAAGAAACTTGAAGATGGGCGCACCTTATCAAACTACAACATTTAGATGGAAACTACTTTGCATTTGATCCTTTGTAACACCCCCAATTTGTGTGGTGAATTTTTAAAGTTAGACATTTGAACTTTAAATCCTAAGGGGGTGGACCCCAAGGGATAAGTATGGTGTGAATGTATTTGCATATTTTATTTGAGGAAATAAATAAAATGATTGTGCATTTTGACCAAAAAGAGAATTTGAGATCACTTGCCAAATCCATGAGGATGGATAAGGCAACAAATCCCCAAAAATCTTTCAAAAATCCTTGAAAGAAATTAATTTAGATTTGATGAGGAATCTAAATTTCCCCAATGAAGAGGAGTAGTTGGGAAGAGGTGAGAAAAAGCTGGAAAAGCTGAGGAAAAGCTTAAAGCAGCTTTAAAGAATCCCAAAATGGGAAGCCTAGGCTAAACAGGAAAGAAAGCATCCTGCTATTCTGGACGCAGAATTAGAAACATGCTTTGGGGAAATATGAGCTTAAATAAGCTTCTCCTAATCAGATCAAGGGGTTGATCTGTTCTAGGAGGTGATCTCTGCTCGGGGGTGAGTCCTGGGAGACAAAGAGGACTCTAAGGTTGGGAGGTTGGTCATTTGCAGATTGTGGTATATTCTGAAATTTTTGTTATTCTATTTTCTGATGGTATGAATTGGCTACATATAGAAAAATTAATTAAATGGTGTGTTTGATGTTAGTACTACATTTAACAGAATCCATCCTAAGGCATTCACCTTCCAGATTCTGTTTAGTTGTAGACCAGAAATCCATAGAGTAGAAACTCCAGAAACTCTAAACCAAGGTCGGTTTAAATCTGAAGTTACTTAGCCTCTACAAATGGTTAATTATTGTTGTATTCCCTGTAGACATAAAAGTGATATTATATGCTTGTGTGTATGCTAGAGAAACATTATAGCAGAACTAAAGTTACAGGTTGCAAATCTAAAAGAAGAAAGTAAGAACATTATAATACGACAATCGAAATTGTGCTAGAGGAAGAATAACTCTACCTTATAAGAGTCTATAACGATTACAGTTGTCTAGATTTTAATTCTAAATCTACCTCTAGTCATTGAATAAAGTACCAGAGCTAAAGATTTAAATTATACATAAATCCTGGTTGACTATCGAATATCTATATATATGTGTGTGTGATATAGGAGCGAGTAGAAATACATAACATTCAGATGCACATATTATTGGCAAATCTACTTTTAACCTTTGAAATAACGATTATAGCAATTATAGGGTGTATGGCATTTTAAAAATTCCTCCAACCCTTTGAAATAAATAGTAGGGCTATGGATTAAATCCATGCTTAATGAACCTCTTCGAATGAACTATCGATTACATGTGTAAGCAGTTAACAACAAAATATATATATGTTAACAAGCATACTTTAACTAAGAAAGAGACCTTAAGAAATTATCCTATCATGGACGTTGAAAATTAAATGCGTTGATTTTAATTGTAAAGTCAAGCAGTCGACAGGAAGCAGATGCGTTGATTTTAATTGGACAGTCAAGCAGTTCGATAGGAACAACCATTAGGGCTGCTTCCTTAAAAACTTTTCATAGATAATGGTACCCTCTTAGTCGAGCTTTTTATCTCGAGTCCCATCTATTAGAACAGTTTCAAATAAAAACGAAATGACTCATAAAGAGACGCGATTTAATATATGCGGCAAGTAAATTTAAATATATATCACGGTATAGTCAGATTCTATTATCACATGGTGTCGCTTTATACGTTTTACGTATTTGGGCAGTACAATTTAATAAACCCTAAGCTGCCAAGTCACGAATGCCTACAATAGTTCGGATGGATTTAGTGCAGGATATGAAACAAATGGAGAAAAAAACAAAATCAAACGACGCTATGCATTTTAAATCAAACTACGATATGCTTTGTAAACAGAGTGTTTTATGCATGCATGTGATTCCGAATTTATCCAGGACTACCTATCATATTGTACCAATCTGTAGCATGGAGAGTTGTCTTAAAACAATGGTATACACTCGACTCAATTATACAACCACGAATGAACTCGACGATAGCCCTGGCCGAGCACCTAACCGGTACACAGGGTATCGAATGGGCATATGGCATAAGAGGAAAGAACTTGTCCTGCCGTAAGGAAATATATTTCATTCACCATGACAGTGCAGGTCTGTATATGTTAATGCCGAACAACCATAGTATACAAATTTAAAATAAAAATTATACTGAGGGCGAACTCACGTGGAGGGAGGGGGTTACCGACATTAAAGCTCGCTTCCTCCTTGGCGGGGTTCGATTAGCCAGTGATGCCATCTGCAGTAACCACAAATGAAAAAGCTGGGACTCGAATGGCTATTACGCCACTGATCTCAGTCCGTGTTAGATAGGACAAATAGAACCATACAAACAGTCCACAGTCAATATTGAATATCAATAATACTAGAATGCTGAATGCACGACAAGAAACCAGAGGCATAAATCTCTGTGCTAGTATAACCGTAACTCGAGATGGACCTATGTAAATCGCTTTGCTTCAACGAAAAACGTAACAGAGCGCATTAGAATATAGACGAAAATGGAATCAAAAGGGGGCGGCCTGTAAGTCTGCGGCTCCTGTCCAGGCGAGGGCGTAAAAATCTTAGCAGTCAAAAGACCTGCAATAGAAAACCGGCCGCATTAGTCTAAAGCAGAAACTAAAGAAAAAAAAGAGAATTAAAAATATAGAACCTGACGAGAGCAGACTCGGGTGCAGCGGATAAACCCTACGCTCAACCTTCCCTCTGGAGCCGAAGCGAATGCTCTTAAATCGCCATAGTGTTCCGCATCAAATCTCTTGAAAGAGATTCGCGCCTTCTGGAGGAAGGATGTAAAATTACAACCACAATAACTGGAGTAAGACTCGACTGTGAGTCGAGCCAGTTATATAAAGCGAAAGGGAGGAGAATACGTTGAGATTTTGCTGCAGAGACGAATGGGAAGGGTAGGTGAAACCCTAATCCCACTGCCCCAAACAAATCAGAAATATCTCCAAGTTGATTTGGGAGAACCAGCTTAGCCGACATCAGAGTACGCGTGGATGCAATAGAATGGCCGACGAGGTACTGAGGAGTAGACTTTGACTCACGTAGTACTGAGCCAGTCTGGATCAACAACCATATGCGGTACACACAGATTACTTGCGGGGCATCAGTCTTGCAAGCGCCGGCGTCTGGCACCTCAACCTCCTGAGTAATGCGCCATCTCTGTGTACAAAAACCATCAAAATATTAGAGTGTAATCGCAAGAAAATCCAGATCAGTCAGAACCCTAAGCTACACGGCTATTCCATTCTGATCCAGTATGCACGATGCGTCCTAGGCGTATAACAAAACAAACAACTCGTACATTCGCTGTCACAAACCGAAACGATTATATTTCGATGAAATCGACCTGGCGCTATGAATGGTGTAATGCAGAGACGTCCATATGCGTGGCGGTCAATCTCATGACAAACTGTAATGGCATCAGGATATAAATCATGATGATATAACCTGCCACGATTAAACTATTTTCAGGGTTGATTAATAAAAATGACGCCGACAAAATTCATGATCAGGGTTGGGGTTATACCTGCCCTGGTGGGGTTCGGCGCTCCATGATTAATAATGAATCACTGTTATAATGACTCACAGTCCACCATGATAAGTTTGAACGTGCCTAGAATTCATACATCTGCGGAACTGATCATAGGTATACGCTATACCTGTATCAACGTCTTTCAACGTATGTGTAAATACATCTTCATAATAGGTATAGTGTAAGCATGAGGCGTAATCTGATTCTATTGTCATTATATATTTCTGCCGATTCAATGAAATTATAAAAGTAGGTGTGCCTTGTGAATACGTGTGATATATATATCCATATCTGCAATCGCCAAATAAATAATGTCAAAACAATGGCTATCTTTATATATATGGTCTTACATTCCTATATATGCCACTTATATAGGTATGTGCGCATTAAGATATATTATAACGATGATAAATGTATGTGGTATATATATAGACGAGTTATATACCCACACATGCGCAGGCAAGTAAGTTATCAAAGGTTATATATATGTATATATGTGACATAAAAATATGTGTATGGAATAGGTGTTTATATAACGATGTGCGTCGGGCCATAGTCTTATCAAAGGATATATAAAAATATATATGGGGTACTTATATATATAAAGGTTATGCATAGAGTTATGCAAATTTTAATTAATTCTATCAAATGATAACCATACGTGGTTTGCATCTTTATACATGTATGTTTTATAATTGTATATAGGTGTTATATATTGACACATAGGTGGCATATGTGTGATCGAAAGAAAATGATTGTACATAAGGGCCTGAAGAGAGGCATGGTATTTTATGTATATAGGTGAACTGTACACATGGAAAATATTAAATGTTATTAAAAGGGGATGGAAAACAAAAAGGATATTAAAAGTTAACGAAGAAATTGAAGTAATAAGAGGAAAATATAACATTAGAGGAAAAAAAAAAAAAAAAATGTGTTCCTAAACTGGAGGTGTTACAAATGGTATCGGAGCACCAGTTACAACAAATTGGGCTGTCAATTTTGTGCTCACTGATTATTACATATTTTGTTTCTGAAATTTTTATAAAATTTTTGCTAATCTGTGTTGTAAGTGTGTACAGTTGAAATGGCTGAAGGTGAAGGGATTTATGTGGATCTGAGGGATGAGTTTGCTACTCCAGATCCCAATGCCCCGGTAATGGCTATGTTGCACAGGTTGCAACGAGAATTGGCTGAACTAAGAAGCCAAAATGACATGCTGTCATCAGCCAGTAAGGAGAAGGAAAAGCTCATCAGAGAACTAACTTCCCGGAACAGCCAGGAAGGCGAAGGTTCCGGAAAGAGAAAGATGGATGAGTCTGATGATGATGATGCTGCTAGACAACAACATAAACAGAGAAGAGAATTACAGGGAGAATTTAGAAAGATCAAACCTCCCTCCTATGATGGGGAGAAGGAAGAGGATGCTGAAGCTTGGTTGCTGAACATGATCAAGTATTTCCAAGTTTATGAATATGAAAGCAATCTGAATGCTAGATTAGCTGTGTACCAGCTACAAGGAAAAGCTACACTGTGGTGGGAAGAGACAAAAATGGTGCATGCCATTGATGAGAAGACAATTACTTGGGAAGATTTTCAGGCTAAGTTCAAAAATCGTTATTTGAACAAACGTTATTATGATGATAAAGCGAAAGAATTCCATGAACTTAGACTAGGGCAGCTCACTATCGATGAGTTTGTCACTAAGTTTACTAATTTACTGAGGTATGTCCCTTACATTAGGGAAGAAAAGGAAAAACTGCAAAGGTTTTTAAATTGTTTGCCTACTGTGTACAAGGAGAAAATTGAGTTTGACAATCCAAAGACAATGGATGAGGCTGTTAGAAAAGCAAGACTATGCTATCAGCAGTTTAAGGGTAAAACTGAACAAGGGAAGAGCTGGCTGAACAAGGGTGAGTTCAAAGGTAAAAGACCAAAACCAGCATATCTAAAAAATTTTGGTAGAGATCATCAGTGGAAAAAATTCAATAAACCAAAAGAAAGTCAAACTGCTCAGTCCCAAGTGGCTTCAAAACCAGTAGAAGGGAACAATAAAAAGGAAGGGATAGTCAGAATGAAGGAACCTCTGAAATGTTGGGGCTGTGGAGAACCCCATATGATGAGGGACTGCCCCCATCGAAATATACACATGATCAGCAGAGAGCGAGAGGCAACAATAGTAAATGACATAGCCAGAAATATACCAACTATCAGTGCAGCATTGGAAAATCGGCAAGCAGAACATCAAGAAACCATGGTGGAAATGGAGGGTAAGATTTCTGACCTACCTGTTACTGTTTTGATTGATCCAGGTGCTTCTTTTAATTACAGTAGTCCTGGAATTGTAGAAAAATGTAAAATTAAACCTGAAAAATTTCAGCAGTCATGGTTGGTACAGCTGGCCACTGGAACTAAGAGAAAAGTCACACATAGGTTGCCCAAAACAGCAATACAATTAAATGGGTTCCCAACAGAAGTAAATCTGAACATATTGCCATTAGGATCCTATGATCTGCTGATAGGAATGGATTGGTTGGAAAAGAAGAAAGCTCTGATGAACTGTTGGGATAAAACCCTGCATTGTGTGGATGAGGAAGGGAAACCTTTTACACTAAAAGGGAAACCAAAATCCATTTCAGTAAGACAAATATCAGCCTTACAATTGAAAAGAACAACTAGAAAAGGATACCAAGTCTATGCAGTGCATGTAGAAGAAATAGAACAGCAAACTGAGGAAGAGTTAATGGATGCTATACCAGTCATCAGAGAATTTAAGGAAGTTTTTCCCAAGGAAATCCCTCATCTTCCCCCCAAAAGAGAGATTGACTTTTCTATAGATCTGGTGCCGGGAGCTACACATATTTCCCGAGCTCCTTATCGGATGAGTCCGCCAGAACTGATGGAGCTGAAGATGCAGCTGCAAGAATTATTGGATAAGGGTTACATTAGACCAAGTGTGTCTCCATGGGGAGCACCTGTTTTATTTGTTAAAAAGAAGGATGGAACTTTTAGGATGTGCATTGATTATCGGCAACTGAACAAGTTGACCATTAAGAACAGATATCCACTTCCTAGAATTGATGATATTTTTGATCAAGTGAGAGGGGCCTCAGTCTTTTCAAAGATTGACTTAAGGACTGGGTATCACCAGCTCAGAATCAAAGAAGAAGACATTAGCAAAACAACTTTCCGCACCCGGTATGGACACTACGAATTTGTAGTCCTACCTTTTGGTCTGACAAATGCCCCTGCCACTTTTATGTGCCTAATGAATAGTGTGTTGAATAAATATTTGGATAAATTTGTTCTTGTATTCATAGATAATATCTTAGTTTACTCCAGAAATGAAGACGAACATAAGGAACATCTGAGGATAGTGTTGCAGACTTTAAAAGAAAACCAGCTATATGCCAAGTTCAGCAAATGTGAATTTTATAAAGATAAAATTCAATATTTGGGTCATATTATTTCTGAAAAAGGGCTTGCAGTTGACCCTGAAAAGATAAAAGCAATTAAGGAATGGCCAGTCCCAACTGATGTTTCAACAGTAAGGTCATTCATGGGGATGGCAGGCTACTATTGTAGATTTGTGGAAAGATTTTCTGCCATAGCTCATCCCATCACTTCATTGCAAAGAAAGGGTGTCAAGTTTGTGTGGACTGAAAAGTGTCAAAACAGTTTCGAGCAGTTAAAACAAAAACTTATTTCAGCCCCTATATTAAAAATTGCTGATCCCGATAAAGAGTTTGTTGTATGTACAGATGCTTGCAGAGAAGGGCTGGGAGGAGTCCTGTTGCAGGAAAATTCAGTCATTGCCTATGAATCTAGGAAACTGAAAATACATGAACATAATTATAGTGCATATGATTTGGAATTTGCAGCTGTTATCCATGCTTTAAAAATGTGGAGGCATTATCTCTTGGGGAAGAAGTTCACATTGATGACTGATCATATCAGCCTCAAATATTTTTTCTCCCAAACTGACCTGAATGCAAGACAAGCTAGATGGCTGTCCTTTTTAAGTGAATTTGATATGGACATCAAGCATATCAAGGGGAAAGAAAATAAAGTTGCTGATGCATTAAGTAGAAATGCTTGTCAACATTTAAACAGCATTGGGAGTAGTGGACAGATTGAGATAGAAGAGTTGGTGAGATAAGCAGCCAGCCAAGACCCAAACTATGAAACACTCTTGGTGAAACTACAAAAAGGGGATAAAACTGACTTTACACAAAATCAAAAAGGGCTACTATATTTCAAAAATAGGTTGTATTTTCCTAATGTAGAGTCATTAAAAAGGGAAATTTTGGATGAATATCACAAACAGCCTTATGCAGGACATCCAGGATACCATAAGCTGTTAACAGCCTTGAAAAAGAAGTTGTTCTGGCTAGGAATGAAGAGAGATGTGGCAGAGTATCTAAGTAGGTGCATGGAATTTCAACTGGTCAAAGTTGAGCATCAACATCCAGCAGGTCTTCTGAACCCTTTGCCAATTGCAGAATGGAAATGGGACACAGTTTCCATGGATTTTATAACAGGACTACCTAGAACCAAATATCAACATGATTCTGTAATGGTAGTAGTAGACACTTTAACCAAAGCTGCCCACTTTATACCAGTGAAATCTACCTTCGGAACAGCTCAAGTAGCACATGTCTTCCTAAAGGAGATAGTAAGGCTTCATGGAGTTTCTAAAGTAATTGTTTCAGATCGAGATGCTAAGTTTACAGCAGCATTTTGGAAAGGATTGTTTGAAGGGATGGGTACTAAGCTGAATTTTAGTACTGCCTATCACCCTCAAACAGATGGGCAGACAGAAAGGACGAATCAAATTTTGGAGGATATGTTGTGAATGTATGTGATGGATAGACCATCAAAGTGGGAAGAATATCTGCATCTAGCTGAATTTGCCTATAATAACAGCTACCAATCTTCTATTAAGATGAGTCCGTTTGAGGCACACTATGGGAGAAAGTGCCGTACTCCCTTGAGCTGGAGTCAACCGGAGGATAAACTGGTGTTGGGACCAGATGCACTACAAGAGATGGAAAGAATTGTCAAACAAATACAAAGAAATATCAAGACCGCACAAGATCGCCAGAAAAGCTATGCTGATAAGAAAAGAGTGCACCGAGAATTTAAGGAAGGGGATCATGTGTATTTACGCATCAAACCCAAAAAGAGCACACTTTATGCTGGAAGTTGTGCAAAACTTGCACCTAGATATTGTGGGCCTTTTGAAATTTTAGAAAGGGTGGGACCAGTAGCTTACAAGCTGGCCTTACCACCCCATGTTAGAGTGCATGATGTGTTTCATATTTCATTATTAAAAAGATATGTACATGATGCTTCTCACATAGTTGATTGGAATGTTGTACAGGTGGAACCAGAAGGGGAGTTTCTGCTAGAACCACTTCAAATATTGGAGCGGGAAGAAATTGAATTGAGAAACAGAACAGTGGCCAGAGTAAAGGTGCAGTGGAAGCACTTTACTGCTGAAGAAGCTACCTGGGAAAGGGAAGCCGAAATGATGGAAAAATATCCATTTTTGTTTAAGTGAACTCTAGTAGTTAAATAAATAACGAAGACGGTGTTTATTTCGGAGAGGAATATGTAACACCCCCGATTTGTGTAGTGAAATTTTAAAAGTTAGACATTTGAACTTTTAAATCCTAAGGGGTTGAGGATAAGTATGGTGTGAATGTATTTGCATATTTTATTTGAGGAAATAAATAAAATGATTGTGCATTTTGACCAAGATGAAAAGATTAGAGATCACTTGCCAAATCATGAGGATAGATGAACTAGTCTAATCTTTCAAAATCCTTGAAAAG
The DNA here is from genome assembly GCA_034641835.2 of Pinus albicaulis. Taxonomy (NCBI): domain Eukaryota; kingdom Viridiplantae; phylum Streptophyta; class Pinopsida; order Pinales; family Pinaceae; genus Pinus; species Pinus albicaulis. Next base: position 28,265 of record JAXQQM020072352.1, read on the forward strand.
AAATTAATTTGAATTTGAGAGGAATCTAAATTTCCCACAATGAAGGTAGTTGGGAAGGTAAAGAAAAGCATTTGAGAAAAGGCGACGAAAAGCCTAAAGCGACTTTAAGAATCCCAAAATGGGAAGCCTAGGCTAAACGGAAGAAACGTCTGCTTTGGTACGGACGAAAATTAGAAACATGCTTTGAGAAATGTGAGCTTAAATAAGCTTCTCCTAAGCATATCGATTGATTTGTCTGGAGGTGATCTCTGTCGGGGTGAGTCTGGAGACAAAGAAGGACTCTAAGGTTGGAAGTTGGTCATTTGTGAATTGTGGTGTGTTCGAAATTTTTGTTGTTCTGTTTACGATGGTATGAATTGTTCTACATATAGAAAAATTAATTAAAACGGTGTGTTTGATGTTAGTGCTACATTTAACAGAATCCATCCTAAGGCATTTACCTTCCAGTTCTTGTTTAATTTGTGAACCAGAAAATCCATAGAAGTAGAAACTCCGAAACTCTAAACCAAAGGTGGTTTAAATGTCTGAAGTTACTTGTCTCTTACGAATGGTTAATTGTTATTTGTATTCACAGCAGACATAAAGTGATATTATATGTATGTGTGTGCTAGAAACATACCATAGCGAGAACTAAAGTTACGAGTTGCAAATCTAAAAGAAAAGTAAGAACATTATAATACGTGATCCGAAATTGTGCTAGAGGAAGAGTAACTCTACCTTATAAGAGTCTATAATGATTACAGTTGTATAGGTTTTAATTCTAAATCTACCTCTAGTCATTGAATAAAGTACCATAGCTAAAGATTTAAATCATAGTTAAGGCATCTTATCTAATCACTATCGAATATCTATATATATATATAAAAAAAAGAGAATATAAGAGCCTTATAGCTATTATAACCTCTTGCATGCATACATCATGGGTACATCTATTTTTAAACTTTGAAATAAAGATGGTAGCAATTATAATGTGTATGGCGTTTTAAAAATTCCTCAACCCTTTGAAGTAAATAGTAGGGCTATGGATCAAATCCATGTGACGAACCTCCCACTTCTTTTATCGATTACATGTGAAAGTTAACAACAAAATATATATATGTTAACAATCATACTTTAACTAAGAAAGAGACCATAAGAAATTATCCTACCATGGACGTCGAAAATTAAATGCATTGATTTAATTGTAAAGTCAAGCAGTCGACAGGAAGCAGATGCGTTGATTGTAAGGTGGACGGTTTTTTCTTTCGTGGGAAGAACCATTAGAAATTTTGCTTCCTTAAAAAAAAAAAATTCATAGATAAAAATTTATCTCGAGTCCCATCTATTAAAACAGTTTCAAATAAAAACGAAATGACTCATAAAGAGACGCGATTTAATATATGCGGCAAGTAAATTTAAATATATATCACGGTATAGTCAGATTCTATTATCACATGGTGTCGCTTTATACATTTTACGTATTTGGGAAGTACAATTTAATAAAACCTAAGCTGCCAAGTCACGAATGCCTACAGTATTTTGGATGGATTTAGAGCAGGATATGAAACAAATGGAGAAAAAAAAAAAATCAAACGACGCTATGCATTTTAAATCAAACTACGATATGCTTTGTAAACAGAGTGTTTTATGCATGCATGTGATTCCAAATTTATCCAGGACTACCTATCATATTGTACCAATCTGTAGCATGGAGAGTTGTCTTAAAACAATGGTAGACACCCGACTCAATTATACAACCATGAATGAACTCGACGATAGCCCTGGCCGGGCATATGGAATAAGAGGAAAGAACTTGTCCTGCCGTGAGGAAATACATTTCATTCACCATGACAGTGCAGGTCTGTATATGTTAATGCCGAACAACCATAGTATACAAATTTAAAATAAAAATTGTACTGAGGGTGAACTCACGTGGAGGGAGGGGGTTACCGACATTAAAGCTCACTTCCTCCTTGGCGGGGTTCGATTAGCCAGTGACGCCATCTGCAGTAACCACAAATGAAAAAGCTGGGACTCGAATGGCTGTTACGCCACTGATCTCAGTCCGTGTTAGATAGGACAAATAGAACCATACAAACAGTCCACAGTCAATATTGAATATCAATAATACTAGAATGCTGAATGCACAACAAGAAACCAGAGGTATAAATCTCTGTGCTAGTATAACCGTAACTCGAGATGGACCTAGGTAAATCGCTTTGCTTCAACAAAAAACGTAACAGAGCGCGTTAGAATATAGATGAAAATGGAATCAAAAGGGGGCGGCCTGTAAGCCTGCGGCTCCTGTCCAGGCGAGGGCGTAAAAATCTTAGCAGTCAAAAGACCTGCAATAGAAAACCGGCCGCATTAGTCTAAAGCAGAAACTAAAGAAAGAAAAAGAGAATTAAAAATATAGAACCTGACGAGAGCAGACTCGGGTGCAGCGGATAAACCCTACGCTCAACCTTCCCTCCGGAGCCGAAGCGAATGCTCTTAACTCGCCATAGTGTTCTACATCAAATCTCTTGAAAGAGATTCGCGCCTTCTGGAGGAAGGATGTAAAAATTACTACCACAAAAACTGGAGTAAGACTCGACTGTGAGTCGAGCTGGTTATATAAAACGAAAGGGAGGAGAATAAGTTGAGATTTTGCTGCAGAGACGAATGGGAAGGGTAGGTGAAACCCTAATCCCACTACCCCAAAAAAATCAGAAATATCTCCAAGTTGATTTGGGAGAACCAGCTTAGCCGACATCAGAGTGCGCGTGGATGCAATAGAATGGCCGACGAGGTACTGAGGAGCAGACTTTGGACTCACGCAGTACTGAGCCAGTCTGGATCGACAACCATATGCGCTATGCGCAGATTACTTGCGGGGCATATGTTTTGCAAGCGCCGGCGTCTGGAACCTCCACCTCCTGAGTAATACGCCATCGCTGTGTACAAAAACCATAAAAATATTAGAGTGTAATCGCAAGAAAATCCAGATTTGTCAGAACCCTAAGCTACACGGCTATTCCATTCTAATCCCGTACACACGATGCGTCCTAGGCATATAACAAAACAAACAACTCGTACATGCGCTGTCACAAACAGAACCGATTATATTTCGATGAAATCGACCTGGCGCTATGAATGGTGTAATGCAGAGACGTCCATATGCGTGGCGGTCAATTTCATGACAAACTGAAATGGCATCAGAATGTAAATCACGATGATATAACCTGCCACGATTAAACTAGTTTCAGGGTTGATTAATAAAAACGACGCCGACAAAATTCATGATCAGGGTTGGGGTCATACCTGCCCTGGTGGGGTTCGGCGCTTCATGATTAATAATGAATCACTGTTATAATGACTCACAGTCCACCATGATAAGTTTGAACGTGCATCGAATTCATACATCTGCGGAACTGATCATAGGTATACGCTATACCTGTATCAACGTCTTTCAACGTACGTGTAAATACATCTGCATAATCGGCTTGCATCTTTATACATGTATGTTTCATAATTGTATATAGGTGGTATATATTGACACATAGGGGGCATATGTGTGATCGAAAGAAAATGATTGTTCATAGGGGGCCTTAAGAGAGGCATGGTATTTTATGTATATAGGTGAACTGTACACATGGAAAATATTAAATGTTATTAAAAGGGGATGGAACACAAAAAGGATATTAAAAGTTAACGAAGAAATTGAAGTAATAATAGGAAAATATAACATTAGAAAAAAAAAAATTGTGTGTTCCTAAACTGGAGGTGTTACACTGTATGCACCAGTTCTAAGATATCTCTTTCTTTTCCATTAACATGCAAAGGGAACTCTTCTCTATGCATTTTCCCTAATGCACATCCATCACAATCCAGCTTAACATTATGGAAAACAGGGAGTCCATCAACCATATCTTTTCTTTGAAGTAAGATGAGGTCTTGCAGATTAAGATGGCCAAATCTCTGATGCCAGAGATCTTCAGCTGTCGATCCAGTTGCAACCATTGCTTGCTTTGTCATACTTTTCACGTCTAACCTGTACAAGCTCCCCACGCGCACTCCTGTTGCAACTGTTTCCATCCGGTTATCCTTTATGACACAGTTAGTCTTAAAGAATTGAACTTGCATGTCCTGATCAGTAATCATTGAGACAGAGATCAAATTTTTCTTAATTCCGGGCACATACAATACATTTTTAAGGTGTCTAATGTTACCGCTAGGTAATTTTACCGGAATTTCACCATATCCTTTGATCTCATATCCACTATCATCCCCTAAATAAATTTTCGACCCACATGAAGTTTCTTCAAGACATTCAAACCAGTCCTTCTTACCTGTCATATGTGAGGATGCACCAGAGTCGACATACCATATGTCGTCCTCATCTCCCTTTGAAGCTGAAAGAGCACAATCAGCTGTAAATAGTCGAAGTTCGTGGCTATGATCCTCATCTTCCTCAACGAAGTATCCTCTGTGCTTTCTCTATTTATTTCTTGCTTCGTCTGCCTACCTCTTATTACATTCTTTAATCTGATGACCAGGTTTTCCACAGTAAAAACATTTCTTGCTGGGAAAATTATTAGCAGACATACCTTTAAATGGTCTCTTCTGAAATGTGTTGGCTCCTCTCTGCTATTGCTATGATTGATGTTGTTGCTGTGGCTGCTTCCCTCTATACGGTATCCTTTTCGCCATCAGAGCAAGCTCATTGCTCTGGGATTTCAAATTTTGTCGTCGCTCTTCTTCCTGTAGCAGAATCCCTGTCAGCTCTTCAAACGTAGGGGCTTTCTCCCTTGCTTCCAGCCCTGTGATAAACATCTGGTATTCATCTGTCATTCCGTTCAATGTGATCGTGACCAGATCTGAATCGGAAACTTTCTCTCCGATATCTCCCAATCTGTCCTTCAGGTCTTTGACTCTCGCAATGAATCCAGCAGCAGACTCATTCTCCTCCATCTTCATCGTAAACAACTTCCCTTTGAGTGACAAGACACGGTTTGTATTCTGCATCTGGTATAGGTTTTTAATCATTGTCCAAATGTCAGTGGCCGATTTACAGTCTCTAATATGCGGGATAATATTGTCCTTGACGGACATCTTCAATATGACCTTTGCTTTGGTCTCCCTTTTATCCCAGTCTTGTTCTTGTGCAGCTGATCCTGGTCTCAGCTCACTTCCTGTAACGATCAACCACGCATTTGCGCTTTCAAGTAAAGTTTGTATCTTGAATTTCCAGTTGGAGAAATTCGATCCATCGAGTTTGCCAGACTCGTGGAGATACGATTCTATATTGTTATTCATATTGGACTGATAAAATTTCTGATCCTCTGATGAATAATTCTACCCAACTGAATAATTGCAGGACACACTAAAAAAAAAAAAAAAAAACCACATACCAGATCCTGACCACTGTTTTTCCAAAAAAAAATTGTACCTTCAATGTGCCACCACCAGGCAAATCCGATCTGCTGCCACCGAACAAATCAGGAGTTTCAATGTGCCACCACCGGGCAATTCCGATCTGCTGCCACCGAGCAAATCAGGAACTTCAATGCGCCACCACCGGGCAAGTCCGATTTGCTGCCACCGAGCAAATCAAGAACTTAAATTCGCCACCACCGGGCAAGTCCGATCTGCTGCCACCGAGCAAATCAGGAACTTCAATACGCCACCACCGGGCAATTCCAATCTGCCACCACCGGGTGAATTCGGAACTTCAATGTGCCACCACCGGGCAAGTCCGATCTGCAAAAAAAAATAAAAAAATTGCAGACCTTTTCAAAGAGAAAGAGACTGGCGCTTATTTGATGCAAAAAATCCACGCCCAAATCAAAATGCGTGCGACTCCCAGCCCTGGCGCTTCTCTGATGCGAAAAAACCGCGCCAAAATCAAAATCCGTGTGAGTCACCAGCCCTGGCGCCACTTTTGCATGTACTTCCGTGCCAATCACGTATTTTGGCGCGCTGGCGCGCTTATCTCCCTAAAACCCGCACCAATGGCGCGACTGTTCGCGAAAAGACCGCGCCAATCCTTTCTCCCGCTCAGAGATGGTCAGTCATCTGAGACCTGTGTTTCAGGTGTTACTGCAGTCCACCTGAATCTATGAAAACCTCTATAAGCTCTTCCACCACTACGGTTCTATAATCAATGATGCATCCTAAAAAAAAAAAAAATTAGGTTGTCCCTACTCTGAGCTCTGATACCAAGATAAAAATGACACTGAATTGAAAAATAAGGAGTTGCAGCTCACAGGTGAGTACTGCACCTGAAGACTGCACTCAAACAGAGAGAACACTCTGAGTTTACTCTACATTCATGAATGAGGAATTACATCATTAAGTACAACACTAGGAATTAGGAAGTTGCAAACAAACTCCTAAATTGTAGGAACTAATCCTAAACTAAGGAGATACGTTACAACTTGTGTAACCATTTCTCCATTAATATAAAATAATATTAATTATTTTCAACTTACCCCAACACTACACATAACATTCATGCATACAACACTATACAGAAGATTTATGGAGCGCTAAATAAGATAGACAACTTTAACTTAACATGACAGTGCTTGAGAGAGAAAGAACACCCATGCTTAACCTGTAGATTGAAGAGAGAAAAAAATTTGTCAAGTTACACAAATGTCTCTCTAAAATGAATTAATCACACATATTAAAGGAACAGAAAATTACTCAATCACCTACAGCCTTTCGCTGCATAACCATTTTTTCTGTGGAATTAATTATAAACAAATAGACAAACAATTTAAAGGAAACGGAAAATTACCATCTCCATAAATAATCCAGTCCACCCCACTACTTTTTTTTTTGGGACTGCAAAAATTTCGATCACCTCCTCTTTGTTCTTGAATTTCCTCCAGCTCTCATTCTTCATTCATCACAATCATTGATCCTTCCAATTCATGAGGCATCTCCTCTTCTTTCGTGAATATCTTCTTCTAATTCTTCATTCATCACAATCACCGATCCCTCGCCTTCCTAATTCATCACGCACCTCCTCTTCGTTCGTGAATTTCCTCCTCTCATTCTTCATTCATTACAATTAGTTATCCCTCTCATTCTTCATTCATTACAATTAGTTATCCCTCTCATTCTTCATTCATCAGGCGCTCGAGTATATAATGACCACGACATTAGTGAGATTTATGCTTGGTTTTTTGGACGTTAGGTTTTGTGAATCTTGTAATCACTATCCATTAAACCAATCTTTTAATTGCCATCCATTAAACCATGCTCGTCAGGCTTGTATTTTTATCTTTTAATTGCCATCCATTAAACCATGCTCGCCATGCTTGTTTTTTTGGACCGTTGTTTTCAAATTTAGGTCTAACCAATCTTTTAATCACTATCCATTAAACTAATTTGTTAATTACCCCATCTTTTAACTCAGTATTACTATTTTATAATTTATGATATTTTTTAAAACTGAGCTTTTTAAAACTTCAATATACAGTTCAATCCTAGTCCATAACTTTCTATTTTTATATTTTCAGTACAACTGATTTTTTTTATTTGCGTTTTTCCTCTGGGTGTGGATGTCCATAACACTGATTGGGTGACACTTGTTGATTGGAATATATTTAATATTTAATATGCGTGGTAGAAAGGTTGGCACTATCATTGAGTGGAATATATATATCTAAAATATAATAATAAATTAATAAACCATAAACGAATGATAATAATAGTAAAAATTTAAATTTATTTAAAATTTATGTGATATTTTTAAATCAATTTTTCTATATATAAAACTAATTTTAGAAATACTTAGTATTATATATATATATATATATATATATATATATATGAAATAATGAGAACAAAATATTATTATTAGTAGTAAAAGGATTTAGTTAATATTATTTTTATTAGAGATGTCACGTTTAGTAGAGGAGAAAGACTTTCTCTTTAGATCTTACTAGAGAATCAAAATTGTTCTTCCTTCCTATGTATTTTTAAATGGACAACAATTGTTTATACATACCATTGGAAACCTAGTAAATTTGTCTACTTAAAAGTGCTAAGTTTGTAACAGTTAATATCAAGCTAACAAATATTTGCATTGATATATTTTTAGATCATTTTCTTTGTAATCTATTATTCATGTAATTTTTATATTAAAAGTTTTGTTTGGAATTAATTTGTGGATAATATTACTATGATGGTAAAGATTGACTTTTTAGTCTTCTTTTTTTTCCCTCCAAGCTTACGTTGAGTAAGGGTTGGATATGTGTCGAAGAAAAAGTATAGAATGTCTTGAAGGAAGATATTTTTGGAAGAGCACATTGAGAACGTTATGAATACATTCCTAAAAATGACAGTCTAAGGTGGCTCTATTTGAGACAATGTAAGCTTCCAAAGAATGTCTTGCACTAATAACATGAGCATGAATACATTCCTAAAAGTGAGAGTCTAAAATGACTCTATTTGAAACTGTGTAAGCTTCCAAAGAATGTCTTGCACTAATAACATGAACATGGAAATCTAACTTACAATCATTGGAGGATGAGTATCTTGACTCATAGACATCAAATATTGCTCTTAATTAATTTAACAAACTATGTTTTTTTAATTAGTTTATTCATTTCAACATACATATTTCTAAAACTATAATAATAAAATAAGAACTTCCACATAACTATAATATTTCCAAAGGATTTAGAAGTGTGTATACTTATGATGTTGAGTGCCTTATAGGACAATAATATCAATCTTGCTCTTTATGTAGTTCTCCTTCACCTTACAATTGTACATGTATTAGGAAAACACTCACACCATAATCGAACAGAGATCTTCTTCGAACCATTCTTGCCTATAGGTAAGGTTAAAATAATATTCAATTCATCAAGTAATTACAACCCATCCTTTGATGTGTATCTTGCTAGCTTTCTTGATTACATTGTAAACCATTCCCCCTATCAAAGTATACCTCTTGATGTGAATTGTCACAAGCAAGATAGTTAATTTGCAAGATAGTTAGGAGAGGAATTTTTCGGGGCAGTGGCAGGCATCAAGTTTTCTCATCTCCATCCAACTCCTCCTCTCCATCATCTGAATACTTCATTGGGAATTATCCTGCAGCCCGAATTTGTCATGGCCGTGGGCATCATGGCTCTCCTTTTTCTGACAGGGGCTTTTCTTTCTCCCCCGATACCTGTGCGACCTCTACTAATCCCCTGACTCCGGTGCAAACTGCCCATTTCTACTTTCAAAGCTCCTTGAACTACCCCTGCGTCACAACCATTATCACTGTGGAATTCAAAGAAGAGCCCTCTAGCTCTGCTGTTCTTCCCCTCTTTAATCAGATGAACCAGGGAAACTATCTGCGTGCCAGCATGAAGCGGATGGCTCCTTGCAGCGAAGGCAAGGATGTTGCGGCTGACAAACATGGAAGCTTCGAGACCAACGATGATCATCAGACGGTGGAGGAAGATATGGAAGCCTACAGGTGCCCAGTTGTTGAAGAATCTCCTCCCTCTCCTCATGTTTCTTAACATGCTCAGGATTTGCAGTTTTTTGAGTTTTTGTTTTCCCAATGTTTGGATTACTCCCGAGTATAATGAATTGTTGATAATTTTGTTAATTTTGTTATATGAAACTGCTGAAGAGCCAGTTTCCCCTACGTGGGTGGCTAATTTTCTATATGTTTGGAAAACAGGTAGTGTTCAGGCTCTTAGACTGAGAATGCCCCATAGTTGGGCCAGTACCATAGAAGCCAGTGCCTCCATGTAATTTTTTGTGTCATTAATAGAATTAGTCTAAATTTAGAAAAAAAAATATTCAAGAAATAAACCCAAGTTTTTCTTGTGTAATCATCAATGAAAGTCATCATATAGTGGCTGCTTGCTATTGATGGTGTTTGCATTGGTCCACACAAATATAAATGGAAAATTTCTAAGGGTGCCTTTGCCCTTAGGCTCTTTCTTGATCGAAAGATTTCTCTGTGTTGTTTTCCCAAGATGCAGCCTTCACATAGGCTGCCCAGTTTCTCAATCAATACTAATCCCTTTACCATTCCTTTCCTATGCAACAAAATTTGACCTCCAAAGTTGAGATGTCCAAATCTCAAATGCCATAACCAATTTTCATCTTTTGCTTTTCTTTGGAATGTCTCTTGTGTCTCTGCTGCCATTTCATCTCCTTTCTTCAAATTTGTTCTCATCTTTAGAGGGAAGATTTTGTTCCTTGTCATCTTCATTTGTGCAATGCATTACTTTCTTGGTGGTTTATCCATGATGGTGCATACATCATCTTCAAAGAAAAAATTGTACCCCTTTTGAATGAGCTGTCCAATGCCCAAGAGGTTAAATTCATACCAGGCACACAGTATACATCTGATATGGATCTTCCTTCTCCTTTCTTTGTGAAAACACTTACTCTGCCTTTTCCCATGGCAGAGACCTTACTTTCTGTCCCCAATGTTAATTGAAATGTTTCCAGTCATATGGTTGCTACATCCTAAATCTAGAAACCATATATCTTCATTCATTTCTTCAGCCATATTACATGCTAAAAACAACTTCTCTTGATTGATATTTTCTTTAGTAAAATTAGCACTGGGTCTATTACCCATGTCACTTTGTTTCTTCCTATATTCATTGGCATAATGACCATACTTCTTACAATAATGACATTGGACTTTGAATTTATCATACCTTTGTCCATGTGCTTGATGTTGTCCGCCTTGTTGGCTACTACCTTGGCCTTGGTTCTAATTTTGGTTTCTACCCCTTCCATGAGTATTTGCAGGGTTGTTTCTTCCTCCTCTGTTTTGGCTTCTGCCTCTTCCTTTTCCTCTGTAGTTTCCTCTACCTTGACCTCTTCCTCTTCCAAAGGAAATTTGGGTCTTCAAGGAATGCTCCAAAGATGATTTTGTTGTTCTACTCAATCTTTGTTCATGTGTCATCAGTGATGCATGAAGCTCATCAACTGTAAATTTTGAGATATCCTTTGTATCTTCAACGGTTGTGACTATCACATCAAACCTTGAGAGTAAGCTCCTCAATAATTTCTCCACTATTCTTCTTTCTTATACTATTTCTCCATCATATCTTATTTGGATGACCAACCCAATCAGTAGAGTAAAGAATGATTCTATTGTGTCAGTATCTTTCATGAAAATGACTTCAAAATCCCTTCTCATTAATTGAAGCTTTTTTGTCTTTACCTACTCCATACCTTGGTAGGTTGTCTGGAGGGTATCCCATGCATCCTTGGACTTCTTGGCTACTACAATTCTTAGAAACACACTTTCATACAATGCTTGATAGAGATAGAAGAGGGATTTTGAGTCCTTCTCCCTATTTCTCTTTAGAAAATCCTTCTCTGCCTGTGTGAAGACATTAAATGCATTTTTATCTGCTAGTTCTTCTAGACCATCCTCAACTAGCTCCCATAAATCTTGAGAGGAAAATAGAGCTCTCATTGTGATTTCCAAATAGTCATAGTTCTTCCCATTAATTGTGTGAGTTGATTATTTCCTATACTCGTGCTTGTGTTGGCTCCTGCCATGGCTAGCTTACTAAACTATGCTCTAAACTTGACTGTGTTTTTAAATAAAACTTCTCTCTGCTTGAGAGATAAACTCTATATTCAAAAAGACTTCTCTAGACTACACTTTTTAAACATAAAAAAAAAGATCTGTTTTTTAAACACCTGGTCTTTGCTGAGCCTTCACATTGCTGGTCAAAAGCTACAACAACACCTTCTTCCTTAAGCTTATTTGACAACTTCAAAGAGCCTGGACTAGCTCTAATACCATGTTGGTATTTCTGAAGTATTCCAAACAACAAAGGAATAAAAATTCCCCAACTTCAACACAAAGATTCAATTAAAAATTTGCTAGACATAGGTGCATATAAAAAACTTCTTTCATTAAACTTAAAAGGCTATTACAGAGATTCCAAAGAATGTTTGTTCTAGCATTTACAAAAAAAATTACAACTGCTTCAAACTGCTGCACATGTTGTGTTCTTCAAAACTTTGTTTTACAGTTTTGCTCACTATATTCAAAATGCACACACACAGTATTTTTTATGTTTCACTTCCTTCGGGCATATACAACAACACAAAGCTCTCACACTCTCTATTTTTTTTTTATACACAATCCAACATTCTTTTCTTTTTGCCTTCAGGCATATATATCGCATTGCTTGCTATTGCAAAACACACTAACTTTATATATATTATAAACATTGAGAATGTTTATAATATATATATTAAAACATATATATTAATCCTAAATCAAAAGACTTAACAAAACATGCGTCGCGGAATTTTAAAATAAAAACATTAAACATAAAACAAAACCTCAAACCTCATATGAAACCTCATTTGAAACCTCATATGTCTCAACATAAAACATAAAACATAAAACAAAACCTCAAACCTCATATGAAACCTCATATGAAACCTCATATGTCTCAAACCTCATATGAAAGCCTTTTCACGGATTTGAGGATTCTTTATGCAAACTGGTTTTAGAATTTATCACATCCATTTCTAATGTGGGTGACTGGACATGCAAACCATGCGAAATGGATTTCTATTGACTGGTGGTTGAGCCCGCGGCAGATTTAAAAAAAAAATCAATTGTATTTGACAAAGCATTATCGCATCACAATCCATATGGTTTGGTCTTCGGGCGGTTCGGGTAATAAACTTAATATATTATGCATGCGATATGAGATATGTGTTATCGACAATATCGCATCTCAAATGAAACAACGAAACTTGTGATGGTGCATAAAGGATATGCGAAGTTGCGAAGTTGCGATGTTGCGAAGTGAATTCTCCCTTCTGTGGTTGGTGGTGTTTAATGGTGGTAGGTGATGCGGTTTAAATGGAGTGACGATGGCTCAGTTCTAACTGCAGAAATTCATGGCTACGGTCTTCAAAAAAATGATTTTGTAGGCTCATTTAACTCAGGAATTTATTGCGAGATGGAGTGTAAACATAGCTCAAATATTTTCCTGTTGTTTGTTGTCCTCTAGTATTCCATCTGTGCTATTGCAGGTGAATTTAATATTTCAACTTTTTTTTCATTTAATAACGTCAAACACAATGCAAACTTCTAATAATATAAAATATCAATATTACATACGTGATAGTGTTACACCTTTTGTGAAACTACCAGATAAAACCATACAACTTTTATTGATTGGATTTTATAGTTTTTTGAATGAATTTTAGCATTAAATATATGTGTTTTAGTGGGGTTACTTAACTATATTTTTGTGATTTCTAGAATATTCATGGACATGAGCGAGTCATTTTTTTGTATAGTTGATTTCCTACTGAACCCTTTCTTGTCTAGTGTCCAACCTAACATATTAGAAGCAAATCACCTTTCCATTCTTCAATATCTTATGCTGTTGGAATTCCTTGGAAAATGGGCTTCGAGATATAATATGAGACACTTAGTAAATTAGATGGACGACCCTCCCATGCACCTGTGACACTTCATTGAGGCACCACACAAAGGATGTGTATTCTGGGGAGAAAATATTGCGTTCAATGGGGTGGTTTAAACTTTATGGCCATATTCATATAGTCCAATTTTCTTAGTTGGCACGCATCAAGGAACACAGATTTATTTGTTAAATATCGGGGCTATGTAGAGATGATATACAAATCCCTTCCTGACATCTAAGACTCTAAAGCTTAGAAATAACTCATATGTCCATGTTCTCCACATTTTGAGTGCCATTCAGAAAGAAAAATATTAATTTGTTGCTCATAAACACCTCATATCTCCATTCCTTCTAAATTCCCACTATCATTCAATAAGGAAAAAATTAATATGTTACCTTGAGAAGGGGTGAGTCGATAAACCTTATATGGAGCTACCCAAGTTGGAGGCTAAGACTCAAGCATTATATGGAGCGTTTGACAAAGTGCATCTTGGAGCACTTTATGAGGAAACCAGATTATAAGTGCATCGTGAAGTGTTTTATGAGGGAAACCATACACTTTTCAGTTGGGTAACTTTTCAATTAGTTGTAATGTCTCTACTTATACCTCTCAATTTTTTAATTTTTTTATCTCAATTTTTGTTTAATAACAACTGTTGCTTCCTATAACAATATGAAAGCTCTATAAGAACAACAAAGACACATATTCACTTATGGCACCAAATGTATACATATATACATATTCTTGATAAACCAATTGTATACATATATAAACTCTTTCAAAAAACTATCGATAACTATTCGTTGACCACTCATAAAGTTATATACATATATCGATATACATATATTTATAGCATATGATTATCTCATAAATTTATTATAAATATATACATATATTTATAACGTATGATTAACGATCCCGCCAAGACTTTTAGGTTACGAATCTATATAATTAAAACGATCCACCGATTTATATGGTTAATTCGATTATGACACAACACTTTGTATATATGATACCATAACCGAAATGAAACATTAACACCGTGGCTGGTTCATGAGGTCACTTAGTCTATTTTTACAACCGAGCCATTCTCGCTCCGACGTTCACCTCCTCGGCACTGGTGATTGTTGAATTAACTTACCCGACGGCTACTCCTGGATGGCAGTGCATTCCCTTGGCACGTATCGTCCTTGACATCACGATGGTGCGTTGACAGTGCTTGGCGTGATCGGAGATTCAATTCGTTCATACCATACGAAATTAAAAGGGAAGCTCCGACCGGGTGCCACATAGCCCTTGTTTTTAATACCCACGCCAGACAGGGTTTTGGATTTGTGAAGTTTCCACAGGATATTTGAAATCGCCGGCGATGGGTACAACTCAACCAATTTTTTTTTTCGTTTAATAAGCCGATAGGGTACTAGCCTGTCCCTTCGCTTTCACTCTGTGAATCCCTCTTGGGATCTCTTATCGTCCTTCACCAGCTGCAATTTGGGTTCACAGTTTCACATAACCCACATTATCGATTTCTAGTGTTCTAGGGTTTTATCTGCGTCCCACTCACAGGTCTTATACTCTTCAATCTTTTAGAGTACTCAGTCCATATTCCAGCTTCCTCCACTTTCGCGCAGGATCGGGAGTGACATCCCTTGCGAGAGAGAAATGCTGGGGCAGCCTTCCCCTCCTCTGTCACCGGGTAAGAAAATTTTCCTCCTCTCTGTGTGATTGCTCTCATGTCCTATCCTCGCCATGGAAATTGTATTTCGGTTCTTGGTTTTCGGAGTTCGTTATTCAGTTCTCACCGAGAGAAAATAATCACCGTAGCCCTAATTTATTTTATTGTTTTGGTTTTTGCATTTCCATCATTTAGATGTTTACCTCTTAGAGGTAGGGCGGCTGTGTGAGAGTTATACACGCCCGATTTCGAAAGGCTACTGCTCTCGATTTAATTTCGTCAGGCCTTCGATTTCAGGCGGGGTTTCCCCATTGTCGTGAGCCTGTCGAGTGAGGCTGATCTGTCATACGAACGTGCTGTAGGTTATATCAGTCATGGAGGGCCGACGCCTCTCCAGATGGTGAGTATGCGTTCCCTATCTCTTGTGGTTTTGTTTGTATCATAGAACTGAGGTTTTTTTTTTTTCTATGGCTTTTAACCCGTGAGAAATGAATTTACCCCTTTCAGGATATGAGCTCCCGAGGCTACGGCGATGGTGTATTTCGCTCAGGTCATTTGAAATCGCGTGTCTACTCTACCGGTTACCCATTCTCCTGTACTGGTTGTTGAGATCCAGCGCAAATCTCCCGATTCAGTTTCGGGGTTCCCATGGTTGAGCACTATGCAGTCGCCCGACCGTGGTCTCTCTAACTAGTTAGTCATGTCAAATCGTCGGGGTATCGCTATGATAAAACGCTGGATGAAATTCTTCAAGTTTCCTTGTTTTAAATTTTTTTCTTCTGTTTGTATAATTGCTACGTTCTGGAGGCAGACTTAATCTCCACCACTTACTCTTTCACGTTAACTCAGTTCAACAGTGGTTTTGATTTATTTCACCATCCTAACTGGTGGCGATCCCTTATTGTGGGACGCGATGAATTTGTTATTTATAGGTTCGCCGATCTAACGGTTTCCCTATTTGGAGCTGGTTACCTCTTGAATAGTTTAATTTATGTCTTTTTCGGCATTGCAGTCCCCCTAGGGAGGGAATTATCATATGGTTAGATTTTTGCTTTCGGCCTTTACTTTCACCCTACATATAAATAATTTTTTTGTTGAAACGCCGAGAGGTTTACTCAACCTGTAGCGGCGACCTCGTTGATTTTCACACGTTTATTTACATCTTGGTTTCAATATTTGTTTATGCTAAAATTCACGGGTCTGTTGTTACTAGTTCTGTTGGTTTCGTTTTATTTATCGTATGTTTAACTTGACAGGAGTTCCACAGAGCGTCACGCTCTCCAACTGTTCTTATTTCATTTCTTGGGAAAACCCGGAAACTCGACCTACATAACTCTCCTGCCGAATTTTAATTTCATTACCCTTACTGTTATGATTTTAAATTTTTCAAGAGTTAATTAAACCGTGAAGCATGTTCATTAAGATTTAATCATGTTGCAGTAGGCAGTTTCCGTATAACCATTCTCTTTTACTGTGCGTACAGGCATACTACTGTTCCTTTACTGTACTGTTCGTATCATGGTTTTATATGCAGGTTTGGGTATAATGCTATAGTCGATTTTCATGATAGCGATGCAACAATACGAGTATAAATACTAACCAGCTGTTATTATCACAGGTTCTCACCTTAGTTTATAATTTATGCAGAATATTCTCGTTTGCACTCGACCTAAAATTTCTTATCTGAGTAGTTGATAAAATGTCACTTTGTTTTCCAACACAATTAATACATGTATTTCAACCTATTGTACCCGGCTATTAGGGTGGTTTTTCAATGAGAAGAGTATGGAAATTGCAATAATTATCATTTCAATTCTAGCTACTTACCTGTAAACAATTTCAATTAACTTATATATTGCTATCCCCACTATAGTATCAGAACGTTAAACGTCCCTTTCTTCTGTGTAGGTATATATTAAGATAATTTTATAAAACAGAATCAGATTTAAGCTAACCACTCAAGTTTCTCTCTCTTTTTTTTCTACATGATTTCGTATATAGATTGATTCATATAAGATTTTATTTGTACTAGCTTAAAATTGGGTAAATTCTAAATTTACTCAAGCCTTCTTCTGGTTAATATTCAGAGGTAGATTAAAATTCTTCAGGACTGTACTAGAACATTAGATACACATTCTGATGTAGAAAAAGTATTATTTGTGTACTATTCCTTACATATGAACACTGTACTTATACTAAAGGAAATTTGTTCCAGTCTGCTTTCTGGTTACCTGTACAGTTAAATTTCAGTTTACTATAACAACTTAAAAGTTAGAAAATGGTCCTCACACTACTATATCCATTCATGCACACAATTCAGGTTAATGAATCAGGTGTAGAGTAAAGTTAAATCATCATTTTTCCTGTGGAGAAATATGTATCCTCAGATTTAAACCGATTCTGGTTTAGTGATTCTATTGGACTCTACCTCATAGATTTGTTTCCTACAAACATGCAGGGTTTCAAAGGGTGACAGCCTTATGATCACTTCTGCTAATTGTAGAAATACTAAAGTTAATATCTTATAAATAAATTTTGTCTTTATATGTAGCCAATTCATACTATATGAAAACACATCAAGAAATTTTGAGACATACCAATCATGCAATTGACCAACCTCCCAACCTTAGAGTCCTTTTGTCTCCCAGAACTCGCCCCCGAGCTAAGATCACCTCCTAGAGCAGCTCAACCTTTGATCTGCTTAGGAGCATCTTATTTAAGCTCATGTTTCCCCAAAGCATGTTTCTAATTCTGCATCCAGAATAGCAGGATGTTTTTCTTCCTGTTTAGCCTAATCTTCCCATTTTGGGACTCTTTAAAGCTGTTTTATGCTTTTCCTAAGCTTTTCCAGCTTTCATTACCTCTTCCCAACTACTTTCCTCATCATTGGGGAAATTTAGATTCCTCCTCAAAATCTAAATTAATTTCTTTCAAGGATTTTTGAAAGATTGTGGGGATTTATTGCCTTATCCATCCTCATGGATTTGGCAAGTGATCTCTAATTCTCATCTTGGTCAATATGCACAATCATTTTATTTATTTCCTCAATTTAAATATTAAATTAGATTCACACAATACTTATCCTTTGGGGTCCACTCCCCTTAGGATTAAAGTTCAAATGTCTAACTTTTTCAAATTCAACACAGAAATTGGGGGTGTTACATATTCCCCCTCTGAAAATAAACACCGTCCTCGGTGTTGTTATTCAACTACTAGAGTTCACTTAAACAAAAATGGATATTTTTCCATCATTTCAGCTTCCCTTTCCCAGGTAGCTTCTTCAGCAGTAAAGTGCTTCCATTGCACTTTTACTCTGGCCACTGTTCTGTTTCTCAATTCAATTTCTTCCCACTCCAATATTTGAAGCGGTTCTGGCAGAAACTCCCCTTCTGGTTCCACCTGTACAACATTCCAATCAACTATGTGAGAAGCATCATGCACATATCTTTTTAATAATGAAACATGAAACACATCATGTACTCTAACATGGGGTGGTAAGGCCAGCTTGTAAGCCACTGGTCCCACCCTTTCTAATACTTCAAAAGGACCACAATATCTAGGAGCCAGTTTCGCACAACTTCCGGCATAAAGTGTACTCTTTTTGGGTTTAATACACAAATACACATGGTCTCCCACTTTGAATTCTCGGTGCACTCGTTTCTTATCAGCATAGCTTTTCTGGCGATCTTGTGCTGTCTTGATGTTTCTTTGTATATGTTTAACAATCCTCTCCATTTCTAGTAAGGAATCAGGTCCCAACATTAGTTTATCTTCTGGTTGGCTCCAGCTTAACAGAGTACGACACTTCCTTCCATATAGTGCCTCAAAAGGACTCATTTTAATAGAAGATTGGTAGTTGTTATTATAGGCAAATTCAACCAAATGCAGATACTCTTCCCACTTTGATGGCCTATCCATCACATACATTCTCAACATATCCTCCAAAATTTGATTAGTCCTTTCTGTTTTCCCATCAGTTTGAGGGTGATAGGCAGTACTAAAATTCAGCTTAGTACCCATCCCTCCAAACAATCCTTTCCAAAATGCTGCTGTAAACTTAGCATCTGGGTCTGAAACAATTACCTTGGGAACTCCATGAAGCCTTTCTATCTCCTTCAGAAAAACATTTTCTACTTGAGCTGTTCCAAAGGTAGATTTCACTGGTATGAAGTGGGCAGCTTTTGTTAGAGTATCTACTACTACCATTATAGAATCATGCTGATATTTGTTTTTGGGTAATCCTGTTATAAAGTCCATGGAAACTGTATCCCATTTCCATTCTGTAATTGGCAAAGGGTTCAAAAGTCCTGCTGGATGTTGATGCTCCACTTTGACTAGTTGACATTCCATGCACCTACTTAAATATTCTGCCACATCTCTCTTCATTCCTGGCCAGAACAACTTCTTTTTCAGTGATGTTAGCATTTTCTGATATCCTGGATGTCCTGCATATGGCTGTTTGTGATATTCATCCAAAATCTCTCATTTTAAAGACTCTACATTGGGAATATACAACCTGTTTTTATAGCAGATCAGCCCTTCTTGGTTTTGAGTGAAATTAGTTTTCTCCTTTTTCTGTAATTTCACTAAGAGTGTTTCATAGTATAAATCTTGACTAGCTGCTTTTCTCACCAATTATTCTACTTCAATCAGGGCACTACTTCGAAGGCTATTTATATTCTGGCAAGAATTCCTACTTGATGCATTGGCTACTTTATTTTCTTTTCCCTTAATATTTTTTATGTCCATATCAAATTCACTTAAAGAGGACAACCATCTGGCTTGCCTTGCATTCAAATCAGTTTGGGAAAATAAATATTTAAGACTAATGTGATCTGTCATTAATGTAAACTTTTTTCCCAGAAGATAGTGCCGCCACATTTTCAAGGCATGGATAACAGCTGCAAATTCTAAATCATAGGCACTATAACTCTGTTCATGGATTTTCAGTTTCCTAGATTCATAGGAAATAACTGAATTCTCTTGCAATAGGACTCCTCCCAACCCCTCCCTACAAGCGTCTGTACATACCACAAATTCCTTATCAGGATCTACAATTTTCAGGATAGGGGCTGTAGTGAGTTTTAGATTTAATTGCTCAAAACTGTTTTGGCATTTTTCAGTCCACACAAATTTAACACCCTTCCTTTGTAATGAGGTTATGGGATATGCTATAGCAGAAAATCTCTCCACAAATCTGCGATAATAGCCTGCAATTCCCATAAATGATCTTACTGCTGAAACATCAGTTGGGACTGGCCATTCTTTAATGGCCTTTATCTTTTCAGGATCAACCGCCAATCCCCTTTCAGAAATAATGTGACCCAGATATTGGATTTTATCTTTATAAAATTCACATTTACTAAACTTGGCATATAACTGGTTTTCTTTTAGAGTCTACAACACTATTCTTAAGTGTTCCTTATGTTCATCTTCATTTTTAGAGTAGACTAAGATATCATCTATGAACACAAGAACGAATTTATCCAAATACTTATTTAACACACTGTTCATCAGGCACATAAATGTAGCAGGGGAATTCGTCAAACCAAAAGGTAGGACTACAATTTCGTAATGCCCATACCTGGTTCGAAAAGCTGTTTTGCTGATGTCTTCTTCCTTAATTCTGAGCTGGTGATAACCAGTCCTTAAGTCAATCTTGGAAAAGACTGAAGCTCCTCTCACTTGATCAAAAAGATCATCAATTCTAGGGAGCGGATATCTATTCTTAATGGTCAACTTGTTCAGTTGGCGATAATCAATGCACATTCTAAAAGTTCCATCTTTCTTTTTCACAAATAAGACCGGTGCTCCCCACGGAGACACACTTGGTCTAATGTAAACTTTATCCAGTAATTCTTGCAGCTGCATCTTCAGCTCCATAAATTCAGGCGTACTCATTCAATAGGGGGCTCGGGAAATAGGTGTAGCTCCCGGTACCAGATCTATGGAAAAGTCAATTTCTCTTTTGGGGGGAATATGAGGAATCTCATCTGGGAAAAATTCTTTAAATTCCCTTACCACCGGTAATTCACTCAGTAGATTTTCTTCAGTTCTCGGTTCTACTTCTTCCACATGTACTGCATAGACTTGGTATCCTTTTCTAGCTGTTCTTTTCAATTGTAAGGCTGATATTTGTCTTACTGAAATGGATTTTGGTTTTCCTTTTAGTGTAAAAGGTTTTCCTTCTTCATCCACACAATGCAGGGTTTTATCCCAATAGTTGATCAGGGCTTTCTTCTTTTCCAGCCAATCCATCCCTATCAGCAAATCATAAGATCCTAACGGCAATATGTTCAGATTTACTTCGGTTGGGAAACCCTTTAATTGTATTGCTGTTTTGGGCAATTTAAGGGTTACTTTTCTCTTAGTCCCAGTGGCCAGCTGTACCAACCATGGCTGCTGAAATTTTTCAGGTTTAATTTTACATTTTTCTACAATTCCAGGACTAATATAACTCAAAGAAGCACCTGGATCAATCAAAATAGTAACAGATAGGTCAGAAATATTACCCTCTATCTCCACCATGGTTGCTTGATGTCCTGCTTGCTGATTTTCCAAGGCTGCACTGATAGTGGGTATATTTCTGGCTATGTCATTTACTGTTGTCGCCTCTCTCTCTCTGCTGATCATATGAATATTTCGATGGGGGCAGTCCCTCAAAATATGGGGTTCTCCACAGCCCCAACATTTCAAAGGTTCCTTCATTCGCACTGTCCCTTCCTTTTTATTGTTCCCTTCTACTTGTTTTGAAGCCACTTGGGACTGAGCAGTTTGGCTTTCTTTTGGTTTATTAAATTTTTTCCACTAATTATCTCTGCCAAAATTCCTTAGATATGTTGGTTTTTGTCTTTTCCCTTTAAACTCACCCTTGTTCAACCAACTCTTTCCTTGTTCAGACTTTCCTTTAAACTGCTGATAGCATAATCTCGCTTTTCTAACTGCTTCGTCCATTGTCTTCGGGTTGTCAAACTCAATTTTCTCTTTGTACACAGTAGGAAAACAATTCAAAAACCTCTGGACCTTTGCCTTTTCTTCCCTAATGTAAGGGACATATCTCAGTAAATTGGTAAACTTAGTGACAAACTCATCAATACTGAGTTGTCCCAGCCTAACTTCATGAAATTCTTTTGCTTTGTCGTCATAGTAACGCTCATTCAAGTAGCGATTCTTGAACTTAACCTGGAAATCTTCCCAAGTAACTGTCTTTTCATCAATGGCATGCACCATTTTTGTCTCTTCCCACCACAGTGTAGCTTTTCCTTGTAGCTGGTACACAGCTAATCTGGCCTTCAGATTGCTTTCATATTCATAAATTTGAAAATACTTAATCATGTTCAGCAACCAAGCTTCAACATCTTCTTCCTTCTCCCCATCATAAGAGGGAGGTTTGATCTTCCGGAATTCTCCTTGCAGTTCCTTTTTCTGTTTCTGCTGCTGTCTAGTAGCCTCCTCCTCATCAGAGTCATCCATCTTTCTCTTTCCGGAACCTTCGCCTTCTTGGCTGTTCCGGGAAGTTAATTCTCTGATGAGCTTTTCCTGCTCCTTGCTGGCTGATGACAACCTATCATTTTGGCTTCTTAATTCCGCCAATTCTCATTGCAACCTGTGCAACATGGCCATCATCGTAGCGTTGGGATCTGGTGTAGCAAACTCATCCCGCAGATCCACATAAATCCCTTCACCTTCAGCCATTTCACTGTACACACTCATAACACAGATTAGCAACATAAAATTTTCCTCAAAAAAAACACGTGACAGCAGTGAGCACAATAACGACAGCCCCAAATTTTTTGAAACTTGGGCTCCGATACCATTTGTAATGTCTCTACTTATACCTCTCAATTTTTTTTTTTATCTCAATTTTTGTTTAATAACAACTGCTGCTTCCTATAACAGTATGAAAGCTCTATAAGAACAAAAAAGACACATATTCACTTATGGCACCAAATGTATACATATATACATATTCTTGATAAACCAATTGTATACATATATAAACTCTTTCAAAAAACTATCGATAACTATTCGTTGCCCACTCATAAAGTTATATACATATATCGATATACATATATTTATAACATATGATTATCTCATAAATTTATTATAAACATATACATATATTTATAACGTATGATTAACGATCCCGCCAAGACTTTTAGGTTACGAATCTATATAATTAAAACGATCCACCGATTTATATGGTTAATTCGATTATGACACAACACTTTGTATATATGATACCATAACGCAAATGAAACATTAACACCGTGGCTGGTTCATGAGGTCACTTAGTCTATGTTTACAGCCGAGCCATTCCCGCTTCGGCGTTCACCTCCTCGACACTGGTGATTGTTGAATTAACTTACCCGACGGCTACTCCTGGATGGCAGTGCATTCCCTTGGCACGTATCGTCCTTGACATCACGATGGTGCGTTGACAGTGCTTGGCGTGATCGGAGATTCAATTCGTTCATACCATACGAAATTAAAAGGGAAGCTCCGACCGGGTGCCACGTAGCCCTTGTTTTTAATACCCACGCCGGACAGGGTTTTGGATTTGTGAAGTTTCCACAGGATATTTGAAATCGCCGGCGGTGGGTACAACTCAACCAATTTTTTTTTTCGTTTAATAAGCCGATATGATACTAGCCTGTCCCTTCGCTTTCACTTTGCGAATCCCTCTCGGGATCTCTTATCGTCCTTCACCAGTTGCAATTGGGGTTCACAGTTTCACATAACCCGTGTTATCGATTTCTGGTGTTCTAGGGTTTTATCTGCGTCCCACTCATAGGTCTTATACTCTTCAATCTTTTAGAGTACTCAGTCCATATTCCAGCTTCCTCCACTTTCGCGCAGGATCGGGAGTGACGGCCCTTGCGAGAGAGAAATGCTGGGGCAACCTTCCCCTCCTCTGTCACCAGATAAGAACATTTTCCTCCTCTCTGCGTGATTTCTCTCACGTCCTATCCTCGCCATGGAAATTGTATTTCGGTTCTTGGTTGTCGGAGTTCGTTATTCAGTTCTCACCGAGAGAAAATAATCATCGTAGCCCTAATTTATTTTATTGTTTTGGTTTCTGCATTTCCATCATTGAGATGTTTACCTCTTAGAGGTAGGGCGGCTGTGTGAGAGTTATACACGCCCGATTTCGAAAGGCTACTACTCTCGATTTAATTTCGTCAGGCCTTCGATTTCAGGCAGGGTTTCCCCATTGTTGTGAGCCTGTCGAGTGAGGCTGATCTGTCATACGAACGTGTTGTAGGTTATATCAGTCATGGAGGGCCGACGCCTCTCCAGATGGTGAGTATGCGTTCCCTATCTCTTGTGGTTTTGTTTGTGTCATAGAACTGAGGTTTTTTTTTTTTCTATGGCTTTTAACCCATGAGAAATGAATTTACCCCTTTCAGGATATGAGCTCCCGAGGCTACGGTGATGGTGTATTTCGCTCAGGTCATTTGAAATCGCGCGTCTACTCTACCGGTTACCCATTCTCCTGTACTCGTTGTTGAGATCCAGCACAAATCTCCTGATTCAGTTTCGGGGTTCCCATGGTTGAGCGCTATCTAGTCGCCCGACTGTGGTCTCTCTAACTGGTCAGTCATGTCAAATCGTCGGGGTATCGCTATGATAAAACGCTGGATGAAATTCTTCAAGTTTCCTTTTTTTGAATTTTTTTCTTCTGTTTGTAAATTGCTACGTTCTGGAGGCAGACTTAATCTCCACCACTTACTCTTTCACGTTAACTCAGTTCAACAGTGGTTTTGATTTATTTCACCATCCTAACTGGTGGTGATCCCTTATTGCGGGACGCGATGAATTTGTTATTTGTAGGTTCGCCGATCTAACGGTTTCCCTATTTGGAGCTGGTTACCTCTCGAATAGTTTAATTTATGTCTTTTTCGGCATCGCAGTCCCCCTAGGGAGGGAATTATCATATGGTTCGATTTTTGCTTTCGGCCTTTACTTTCACCCTACATATAAATAATTTTTTTGTTGAAACGCCGAGAGGTTTACTCAACTTGTAGCGGCGACCTCATTGATTTTCACACGTTTATTTACATCTTGGTTTCAATATTTGTTTATGCTAAAATTCACGGGTCTGTTGTTACTAGTTCTGTTGGTTTCGTTTTATTTATCGTACGTTTAACTTGACAGGAGTTCCACAGAGCGTCACTCTCTCCAACTATTCTTATTTCATTTCTTGGGAAAACCTGAAAACTCGACCTACATAACTCTCCTGCCGAATTTTAATTTCATTACCCTTACTGTTATGATTTTAAACTTTTCAGGAGTTAATTAAACCGTGAAGCATGTTCATTAAGATTTAATCATGTTGCAGTAGGCAGTTTCCGTATAACCATTCTCTTTTACTATGCGTACATGCATACTACTGTTCCTTTACTGTACTGTTCGTATCATGGTTTTATATGCAGGTTTGGGTATAATTCTAGCGACGCAACAATACGAGTATAAATACTAACCAGCTGTTATTATCACAGGTTCTCACCTTAGTTTATCATTTATGCAGAATATTCTCGTTTGCACTCGACCTAAAATTTCTTATCTCAGTAGTTGATAAAATGTCACTTTGTTTTCCAACACAATTAATACATGTATTTCAACCTATTGTACCCGGCTATTAGGGTGGTTTGTCTATGAGAAGAGTATGGAAATTGCAATAATTATCATTTCAATTCTAGCTACTTACCTGTAAACAATTTCAATTAACTTATATATTGCTATCTCCACTGTAGTATCAGAACGTTAAACGTCCCTTTCTTCTGTGTAGGTATATATTAAGATAATTTTATAAAACAAAATCAGATTTAAGCTAACCACTCAAGTTTCTCTCTCTTTTTTTTTCTACAAGCTTTCGTATATAGATTGATTCATATAAGATTTTATTTGTACTAGCTTAAAATTGGGTAAATTATAAATTTACTCAAGCCTTCTTCTGGTTAATATTCAGAGGTAGATTAAAATTCTTCAGGACTGTACTAGAACATTAGATACACATTCTGATGTAGAAAAAGTATTATTTGTGTACTATTCCTTACATATGAACACTGTACTTATACTGAAGGAAATTTGTTCCAGTTTGCTTTCTGGTTACCTGTACAGTTAAATTTCAGTTTACTATAACAACTTAAAAGTTAGACAATGGTCCTCACACTACTGTATCCATTCATGCACACAATTCAGGTTATTGAATCAAGTGTAGAGTAAAGTTAAATCATCATTTTTCCTGTGGAGAAATATGTATCCTCAGATTTAAACCGATTCTGGTTTAGAGATTCTGTTGGATTCTACTTCATAGATTTGTTTCCTACAAAAATTCAGGGTTTCAAAGGGTGACAGCCTTATGATCACTTCTGCTAATTGTAGAAATACTAAAGTTAATATCTTATAAATAAATTTTGTCTTTATATGTAGCCAATTCATACTATCTGAAAACACATCAAGAAATTTTGAGACATACCAATCATGCAATTGACCAACCTCCCAACCTTAGAGTCCTTCTGTCTCCCAGAACTCACCCCCAAGCTAAGATCACCTCCTAGAACAGATCAACCTCTGATCTGCTTAGGAGCAGCTTATTTAAGCTCATGTTTCCCCAAAGCATGTTTCTAATTCTACGTCCAGAATAGCAGGATGATTTTCTTCCTGTTTAGCCTAGGCTTCCCATTTTGGGACTCTTTAAAGCTGTTTTATGCTTTTCCTCAGCTTTTCCAGCTTTCATTACCTCTTCCCAACTACTTTCCTCATTATTGGGGAAATTTAGATTCCTCCTCAAAATCTAAATTAATTTCTTTCAAGGATTTTTGAAAGATTGTGGGGATTTATTTCCTTATCCATCCTCATGGATTTGGCAAATGATCTCTAATTCTCATCTTGGTCAATATGCACAATCATTTTATTTATTTCCTCAATTTAAATATTAAATTACATTCACCCAATACTTTATCCTTTTGGGTCCACCCCCTTAGGATTAAAGTTCAAATGTCTAACTTTAAAAGTTCAACACACAAATTGGGGGTGTTACATTAGTAAAAGAGACAGAGAATACGTAAATCCCTACCTAGCCGCATATCAACCATTGGGTTGGGACCAAGTTGTAAATCCTATTAGAGAACCAATTGAACCAATTGAAAGAATCCCATAATCACGAACGAGAGGAAGAGAATCTTAGGTATATGACAAACCCAATTCTCGATGTTGATCATGGCCATTTAATATTTAAAAGTGATTATTAAATTAACATTTAAAAAATAATAATTAAAAAAATATTTATGAAAACATAAATTTTAACATAAGACATTAATCATAACTATTTAAAAAAATAATAATTTTTTAAACAAATTAGTTAAATTTTATATAGGATGAGCTTTCCAACCTCTTCTCACAATTTGCGAAAATGGAATATCCATAATATATTAAAATGTAACCAGAGTTTCATTGTAAGGGATAATAATAAGAAGTAGAAGCTACCCAACTAGGGTTGCCACTTTTGTGCTCTCACTATTGCTAGTACAAACATCAACAACATTTGTCCAAAATAATAATTTACAGTTTTTCCCTACATCCCCCTCACCCGAAGGGAAAAACTATGATGAATCAATGCGGATGAATAACTTTAATGTGAAAAATAACAACTCGGAAGCCTATGGATTATCAACATAATCTAATAACCTATTATTCTTTAACAATGTGCCACTAATACAACAATGAGAAGCTTGCAATTCTAATAGTGGATCAATCCACAAATATCAGAAGATAAAAAATTTAATAGTGTGAAGTGTGAAAAACAATATTTTGAAGACTAATTCTAAAAATCGAATTATTTGGCTCTTTCTATGAGAGTGTCAATCTCTCCACTGTAAGGTACATTTTATTCACAAATTTTTTAAAATTAAATAAAGGCTGATATGCTATCAAATTGAATTTTTTAAACAAAATGAAGGTACGAGATTTAGTTGACAATTGATGCAAAAAGATATATTCTTAGATACAGGTGTCAGCGATGAAATTTCAATGACGTCGATTTTTTGTTTCATTGTTCCAGCAGGTTCATACCAAGCTATAATGCAATAAGTGTCCTTAGGTTCCTTAGGGTTCTGGGAGAAAGTGATGGTCTAAAGGAACGTCAGAAATTTGGGTGCAACATTTTTTAATATGAAGATGTATTGGGAGAGATGTCATCATTGGGATTTTTTTAATTCCTCACATGCAAGTTTTTCTTTTCATATCCTTTTCTTAAGTATGTTGAATTTGGGTAAGAGGGAAGTTTTAGTTTTAGAGATAATTTCAATTGGAGGCTTAGTCATTATCAAAAGGTTTAGTGAAGCCTCCTACTCCCTGGATGTTGTTGTGAGGAGATTCAGTGAAATTCAGTGGGAAAATTATTTATTTCTAGTAGGGAAGTTTCATTTTCCATTTTCTCTCGATACTCCTAGTACCATCCATGGTAAACTCATTATTATTACCGTTGCATTCATCACTATCACTTTGTGCCTCTTCATCATGATCATTAGCAAGTTCCATGGATTTTTTTCTTGGATGAATATCACTAATTATATGAAGACATGCACTTTGAAATATAAACCTTATTCAAATGCAACTTGACTCTACTCATGGTGGGATAATGTGTGGAATTGAATATTGAACATATATTAAATTTCATATTTATAACTATTGCTCTTTATACTCCCTTGCAACTTTTCTTGACACCCATTGGACAAATATATAGGTTAAATCATGGTGAGGAAGAATTAAATTTAGCTCTTGAAACAATGAAATAAAGTAACTTTTATAAATCATTAAAATCCTAGGGATCTTAAGTCACTGACTACGATAGGTAGGTCTATTTAGCTTTTTAATATGTATCTAGATTTTAATTACATGTGTGTAAATATCATGAAAATTCCATTGAAATATAGTTTGTATAAGATTTAAACACGCATTAATATCATAATATATATAATGTGTTGTATATTGGATATTTCTCATTGTTTCTTTTAAAACTACAATATAATCTCGAGTGTGGCCATTGTCAACCCCATTTTAGTAGAAATTGAAATGTGAGGTTGAGGGGTGTACATTTGGTGTGATGGATTAGGATTCATATATGTACATGTAAGCATATGATTTAAAGAAACATAGGTGAGAAAATATAACTTAGAAATTTAATATGATTCCATGGGCCATAGATAAATTAGTGATATTGTGTTATGTTAAGGCACTCCATGGTGAAAAGGTCACTGGTTAGTTAACACACAAGAAGAAATCAATCCATAAATATGGATTGGTGTGGGCTAAGGCTAGGTGTGTTTGTTGATTTATTTTTCTATAGTTTATATTCCCTTGGGTCAAAGATTCTCAAGCCAATAGTTTGTCATGTTGATTTCTGAACAAACTAGCCAAAAAAAACAAAACAAAAAAAATTTAAAAAAAACAAAAAAAAAAACATCACATTTCATACAACTTATGATATAATGGAGGTAATCAATTTATTTTTTAACATTATCTTTAGAATGTGCTCACAATGTGTACTTTATGTTAAATATTCTCTCTTAGATATGGACTCAAGAGATATAATTTTTTTCTTCATGTGTCCACCCCATCGACAAGAAACATTTTTGAGAAAATGAGATTTTGTAAAAGAATTCTATCTTTGTGGGGAGACACACATTGGAAAATAATTAAAGAAAAAAATAAGAAAACGACATATTAGTAGATTCAATATGAAGAGAAAGTAACTAAGGAAAAATATTAAATCTTCCGGTGATGGAAATTAGTTGAACAATTAAAAGATTTGGTAGCACCTTTCATGCCAAGGGCAGCAAAATAAGTGTATATAGCCCCCCACACATTTTACCCATCCATATATCAATATCATATAATTTATGTTTCATTTTTTTGAACAGAAATAGTATTTTGGATTATATTAAGAAAACTAGGATGCAACTCATAATCGTTACAATTGTTCTAAAGAATGTGTTCCCAAAATTTCATTAGGATTTAAGATTGAACTTGTAGGATAAATCCAAATCCTTATTTGAGAGATCCACAAAAGAAAAGTTTTGTTACCATTCTATCTAAACATTTTCCAAGGACCTCTAATATCCAAATACATTTGCATGTTCTTCTTAATTGTTTGTCATTTTAACTTTTACTAGCTTCTCCTTTTTTGTTTAGCTTCATTTAACTTCTTGTTTTACTTGGTGAAATATATCTTTCTTTTTTCCTCACTTGGATCTCCCCTATGCTATCCATGATACCTAGAGGATCATTCTTCTAGTTATTATCTCAAATATGTCCTCCACCTTTAAGATTATTTTTTGATTCTTCCTCTTTCTCGTAATGTATATAAGAAGTTGGTTTTTTAGTCTTATATTTTTCTAAAGAGACAGAGGAATCACCAAAAATATATGACTTGTCTTTCGCCACTTTTGGAAAATTATCCCAAGGTGTTTTTTTTTACAAATATTTTGAAGACAATCATTTGGGGAACCAAACTTCATGGGATTGTCATAGGTATCCTTTACTAATTCAACCTCAACTTGGAATTTTGTTGAGTTTACATGAACTTGGTGGTAGTCTTTCTTGGATTCACTTGTATGTCATTGATTTTCCCTGTTGTTGTGATATCGGGGGGAGTTAATCTTTAAATAACATATAATTTTCTTAGTTGGAACCTTCTCACTATATTGATTTGCAACTATTTTTCCTAGCTTTGATATTTTGATATTTGGTACAATTTTTGAAGGAGTCACATGTTTTGTAAAAATATTTACAGGGGAAAGAAATATGCTAATAATCTAGCTTTTGCACCCATAGATAATTTTACTTTGCTAGTTTGTTTTATGAAAGAAATCCTTTACTAATGTCCACTTGCACACAAACGTGAGTGTATGTGTCTCTCAAGTGTTATTTTATATCATCACTACACCGATAAAATCTACTTAAATAATTTCCTATATGTTTCAATGATGGAAGATTCCACAGATGCAAAGGGATATTAGGAAGTCGTACCCAAACTAGAGTAGTAGAAATTGAAGTTGAAAATGGGTTGAAAGATTAGAATGAGGGTTCCATAGACAACCGTGAACTTCCCTAGAACTAAAAACCAAAACTATAGATCAACTCTTGATCTTCAAATTTATCAAAGCTTAATACAAAAAATCATCTAGGCAATGGATACAAATTTAGCTCATTTGAAAGTAGCGGTTTCTAGAACTCAAAATTGAGGAGTGAAGATATGGAAAACATGGTCATAAACCATTAAATATGCAATGTATCAAGTCATACTATTAGAATAACCTTGTGTCTTTGAATGATTCAACCTGAAAAGGAATGTCAAAATGAAGGGGCTTCATGAACTGACATACTTGAGAAATAAATCTCAGTTGGAAATTTCACAACATCATGAGAAGACAGGTGAAACAAAAATTAATGTGAACCCTCTATGATTGAGGAATTAATGAAACTCCTTTCAGCATGTTATAAATAAATGGTTGTATTCAAGCCAATTTTCATGAATCAAGAGGATGGAGAAATACACTTCGCATCAATATTCCTATAATAGAGGAAAAAAGGGCTTTTAACCATGGAGAAGGGTGAGTTCATCCCTGTAAATGAGGATGTGATCTCAAATCCATCCACCAAGGAAGGAAAGGATGAGGGCATGAGCACAATAGACGATGAAGTCACAAATGAGTTTAATTTTTTGGTTGCAATGGAAGCTAGAAAATATATGAGTAGACTAGTGTCTTCGACGGATAACGAGGATTGATATGATACTATAGCATAAGAGATGTCTTCCATATGCAAATTTTTGAGACACGGATGAGAGGTGGCCAGCAAGGACCAAACCTTTTCCGCCACAATAGATAAGCCCCACTCTACTATTACCACATTAAATTTTCACTCCCCATATAATTTATGTTATGTGATGTAAAACGTGTAACATTTTCTGCTTGTTTGTTTTGGGAATCATGTGCATCTCCTCAGGCCCTACCCCCTCATAATATTGGCCAATTGCATTTACTTCTTCCTATGTTTTGGATTCTCATGACCCTCCATCACATAGGCTACATATCACTGAATAATATTCAAGAAATGTGGCTAGCATTCCCATTTGCCATATCATTTTTTATTTATTTTATCAATATGACACATGCTCCATTACCAATTCTAATTCAACACAAATTATTTAATCAAGTGTTTAATAAATAGGATGACCCTTGTGCACTACTATGATTACATATTTTACTTAATCTTGTCACTATATTTATTTCACATGATTTTCCATATCATTTTTTATTTATTTTATCAATATGACACATGCTCCATTACCAATTCCAATTCAATAGAAATTATTTAATCAAGTGTTTAATAATTAGGACGACCCTTGTGCACCACTATGATTACATATTTTATTTAATCTTGTCACTATATTTATTTCCCATGCCGCTTGACCCTCGAGTGTTGTATTCTTAAATTGATGGTTTTTCTTCAAAATGACCCAAAATTTGTTTAATGTAAAACAATTATTGAACTTGAGTGCCACTATGTATTTATTTGTATTTTTCAATGGGTTAAAATTTCACAATCTGCATTAAGAGAGAAATTTTACCTTGGATATCTATGTTGCATATAATTCATTTGAGGCACGAAAATTCTATATAGTAAATGTGGTACAAAAATGGAGAAACATCCTTCATTGCAATTGGTTATGAAACTTACTTATACTGATGCATGATTACATTGTACTTGTCATCATGTCATTTTTGTAACTCGCATGTATCTATAATGTGCTAGAACATAGAATCAATTTTCTCTCAAGAAATATTCTTGAGGAATATATAATATGGAAATATAGGTTTTTGATCCATTATAAGAAACACCCACTTAGGTACGTATAGTGAATCCTACTTCTCTGTTGGCTTCTAAAAAACTCTTTATATTAAGTGGTTGTGAAGGCGCTTCCAATTTTGTGCTTTAAACTTTATGTGTGATGGGGATTGCCATGATGGTAGTGATATAAGGGTCGTTGGTTTTCCCTTGCATTTTTGTTGAGTGAAAATGAGCTTGGTTGATTGGAAAGAAAGTGTTTTTTTCTAGGAAAGCTAGTTTCAGGGTGGCATCTATAAGTATGATTATCTACAAAACAATCATAAGCTAATGCATGGGCCAAGATGAGAACTAGTAAAAATGGATAAGTAGTTGTAAACCATCACAAACCAATGCATGAAGCAATATTGTTGCAACCAAGAATGGATGGATGACCAAGTTAGAAGTGGAAGTCATTCAATGCAAATTATCTATCTTTCTTGTGACAGTTAACATCAAGAGGTACACTTTGCATCAGGGGGAATGGCTTACAACGTAATCAAGCAAGCTAGAAAGATACACATCGAAGTATGGGTTGTAATTACTTGATGAATTGAATATTATTTTAACCCTACCTATAGGTAAGAATGGTTCGAAGAAGATCTATGTTTGATTATGGTGTGAGTGTTTTCCTAGTACATGTAAAATTGTAAGGTGAAGGAGAACTACATAAAGAACAACATTGATATTATTGTCCTATAAGGCACTCAACATCATAAAAATACACACTTCTAAATCCTTTGGAATTATTATAGTTATGTGGAAGTTCTTATTTTATTATTATAGTTTTAGAAATATGTATGTTCAAATAAATAAACTAATTAAAAAAGCATGTTTTATCAAATTAATTAAGAGCTATATTTGATATCTATGAGTCAAGATACTCATCCTCCAGCGATTGTAAGTTAGATTTCCATGATCATGTTATTAGTGCAAGACATTATTTGGAAGCTTACATGGTTTCAAATAGAGTCATCTTAGACTCTCACTTTTAGGAATGTATTCATGCTCATGTTATTAGTGCAATACATTCTTTGGAGGTGTACATTGTCTCAAATAGATTCATCTTAGACTCTCACTTTTAGGAATGTATTCATAATGTTTACATGTGCTCTACCAAAAATATCTTCCTTCAAGACATTCTATACGTTTTTTTTTTACACATATCCAACCCTTACTCAATGTAAGCTTGGAGGGAAAAAACAGAAGACTAAAAGGCCACTCTTTACCATCAAACTAATATTATCCACAAATTAATTCCAAACAAAACTTTTAATATAAAAATTACATGAATAATAAATTACAAAGAAAATTATCTAAAAGTATATCATTGCAAATATTTGTTAGCTTAATATTAACTCTTACAAACTTATCTCTTTTAGTTTTATAAATAAATATTTTTAAAATTAGTTATATATATATATATATATAACTATTTTTAAAATTAGTTTTATATATACAAAAATTGATTTCAAAAAAACTCATAAATTTTTAATAGATTTAAATTTTACTATTGTTATCATTGGTTTAAGTTATCTTAATTTATTATTATATTTTAGATATATATATTCCACTCAATGATAGTACCAAGCTTTCCACCACGCATATTAAATATTAAATATATTCCAATCAACAAGTGTCACCCAATCAGTGTTATGGACATCCACACCCAGAGACATGAACAGCGCAGGTTAAAAAAACTCAGTTTTATTGAAAATATAAAAATAGAAAGTTATGGACTAGTATTGAACTGTATATTGACAAGTTTTAAAAAGCTCAGTTTTAAAAAATATCGTAAATTATAAAATTGTAATACTGAGTTAAAAGATGGGGTAATTAACAAACTAGTTTAATGGATAGTGATTAAAAGATTGGTTAGACCTAAATTTGAAAACAACGGTAAAAGAACAAGCATGGCGAGCATGGTTTAATGGATGTTAGTTAAAAGATTAAAAAAAAAAAACATGACGAGCATGGTTTAATGGATGGCAATTAAAAGATTGGTTTAATGGATAGTGATTACAAGATTCGTTAAACCTAAATTTGAACCCAACGGTCCAAAAAACAAGCATAAATCTCACTAATGTCGTGGTCATTATATACTCGAGCGGTTGATTATCTAATGAATGAAGAATGAGAGGAGGAAATTCACGAACGAAGAAGAGGTGCGTGATGAATTAAGAAGGCATTGTGATGAATGAAGAATTAGTAGAAGATATTCATGAAAGAAGAGGAGATGCCTCATGAATTGGAGGGATCAATGATTGTGATGAATGAAGAATGAGAGGCGGAGGAAATTCAGGAACGAGGAGGAGGTGATCGAAATTTTTGCAGTCCCAAAACAACAGTTTCCTTTTATGGAGTGGATTATTTATGGAGATGGTAGTTTTCCGTTTCCTTTAAATTGTTTATCTATTTGTTTAATTAATTCCACAGAAAAATATGGTTATGCAGCTAAAGGCTATAGGTGTTTGAGTAATTTTTCTGTTCCTTTAATATGTGTGTTTAATTCATTTTACATAGACATTTGTGTAACCTGGCAAATTGTTTTCTCTGTGTAACGTGACAAATTGTTTTCTCTGTTCAATCTACAGGTTAAGCATGGGTGCTCTTTCTCTCTCAAGCACTGTTATGCTAAGTTAAAGTTGTCTGTCTTATGGAGCGCTCCATAAATCTTCTGTATAGTGTTGTATGCATGAATGTCATGTGTAGTGTTGTGGTATGCATGTAATATGCGATGTGTTGTGTGTAAATGTTTCGTTTGTGTGTCCGTGGATTTGTGGTAATTGAGAGCGAAAGCCCAGGCTCAGGATATTCAATATGCACTGATGGTTGAAGGGCCAACTAATGAACAACTAATGTTTTCAGAGTGAGTTGGTGTGACTTTGTACTCATTGCAATATTTTCTTGAATTATTTTTTAAATTCATTCCTCGACCCTTTTTATGTTTCCTTTTCTGATGAGTTAGAACGCTATATACACGAGCTGGAGCAGAGTGTCCAATGTTTTTGGAGCAAAAGAGCTCGGACAGGGTTTCCAATGATTTTGGAGCAGAGGAGCTCGGGCATCGTTTCCAATGCTTTTGCAGCAGAGAACGAGAAGTTTTGAGGGCTTTTGCAACCACCAGTTTCCACAGTTTCAATAGAAACTGAAAGATTAGGTTAGTATTCTTCGTGAATGTTCCTGTTCTCCCTTATTTCTTGTTTCTTGTTGCAGTTTACAAATATCTCTATGATATATTTACAGAACATGTCCATTGCAGAATAGTTATGAAAATTGAAACAGGTTTAGTCATCTATGTCGGTCTGTGTTGACATAAGTGTTGAGGATGTTGACATGTGAGGTGTTAGGTGTTTTTCCATGTAACAAGTCATGTAGCCATCAATATTTTTGGATATTGACACAGTTGTCTCTCCAAACCCCAATTCAGCTCTTCCTTTTCTCATTTCATGCCGCCAATTGTCCTATTTTCATAATAGTTCCATAACCAGATGAATCTGGAGTTGCTTAAATAGTACTAGCACCAATCATGGAACCACTCATTTACGTAAAAAAACTGTCACGTCTCCCAGACCCAGCTTTCTACACATATAACATATCTCAGATATTCTCTGCTTTATGCGCCAGATAACATTGATAGTTTTGTTACTGAATCACTTACAAATTCAGACTGCTATCCGGGGTTTAAATTCTTTTCAGTACTCATAGACAGCCATGGAATATAAGAATTTCCATGAGAATTTTTGGGCTTGACCTCCCCTCTTCTCAGCCCATCTAGTAGACTTGTATATCTATATATATATAGTACTTTGTATTTCTCAGGTTTTTCTTTTTCAGAGTTTTGTCCAACTCTAGACGATTGCTAAGCCCTTCCTCAACTTTCCAGTTTGTAGGCCTTATAAATTTTCAACATTTTAAAGTTTCAGCATCGAGGTATAGATGTATGCCTCCTCGCACACATCTATCTATACTCAGTTAACCTCCATTGCTCCAACTACTTTCCCAGCAGTGTATATGGACGGTAAACAGATGCTCTGTTCATTGTATTTTTACCTATGCTTACAATCTTCCCTCACACAAACTCTTATCACACCATGGATGTTCAAGTAGGATTTCCCCTTATCTTACTGTTACAACATTCAACATGTTTGACACTCTGGTGCAGATTCAACTATTACATGGGAAAAATAGGACCCAGATCCTCTTGCTTCAATCAAATAGGAACTGGATGGTTTAGACTCCCTAGTGTTAGATCCTCGTACTTATTTAGGCTTCAACTTCTGCTTTCATATGTTTACACTTACATTTAACAGAATAATTTAAATTCTTAGTTTTACAATTCTTTCAATTTTAACACAAATGACATACTAAACCCCGTACTGCTATCACACTACCTTCTGTGATTGGTTACATGGAATTCTGTGCCATCAATATTATTATTATAGGTTTAGTTGTTTGGTATTTGTTGTTCATGGTTACTGGTTTGTTAACATTTTCTGTCTGTACACACAGTAAGTTAATGTTCCTTTAAAAGACAGCAAGCTACACCTATACATAATCATGAGATTAGCTGTTCAAAGGATCTACCCTCTCTAACCCCATTCCTACAAGGTACTCATCCCCATACTCCAACCATTTGTCTCTGCTACCACTAGCTTGGGTTTACAATTACATGAGTTACTGAACAAATAATCAATCTAAAATTTTCATAATGAACCATAACATAACAATTCATAAATTGCATAATGAACCATAACATCACAATTCATAAAACAGGGATATATTTAATACAGACTTACAGAAATCTCCAACATTAAGCGTGCATACCTCTACTATGACCAGTCCTCCCAACCTTAGAATCCTCTTTATCTCCCAGGATTCACCCCCAAGCAGAGATCCTCCAAGAACAGACTAAACTCAATCTGTTCCCCAAAGTCTGTTTCCAATTCTGCGTCCAAAATTTCAGGATGCTTTTATTCCTGTTTAGCCTAGGCTTCCCATTTTGGGACTCTTTAAAGCTGCTTTAAGCTTTTCCTCAGCTTTTCCAGCTTTTTCTCACCTCTTCCCAACTACTCCTCTTCATTGGGGGAAATTTAAATTTTTCCTCAAAAATCTAAATTAGAAATAATTTCTTTCAAGGATTTTTGAAAGATTTGGGGAAAGTATTTTTCCTTTTCCATCACCTCATGGATTAGGCATGTGATCTCACTTTCTCATCTGGTCATAGTGCATACACAATATTTTATTTATTTTTCATAAATAAATAGTTAACTATATCCACAAAGTAATTATCCATTGGGGTCCACCCCCCTTTGGATTTATGTTCAAATGTCTTATTTGAAAAGCATAGAACTTGGGGGTGTTACATATTCCCCCTCTGAAAATAAACACCGTCCTCGGTGTTGCCAACTATCTACTTAGTTTATTTTGAACATAATTATGAATGCTTTTCCATCATCTTAGCTTCTCTGTTCCATGTAGCTTTTCAGCAGTAAAGTGCCCCACTGCACCTTTACTCTAGCTACTGTTCACTTT
The DNA here is from genome assembly GCA_034641835.2 of Pinus albicaulis. Lineage (NCBI taxonomy): Eukaryota > Viridiplantae > Streptophyta > Pinopsida > Pinales > Pinaceae > Pinus > Pinus albicaulis. Next base: position 66,780 of record JAXQQM020072352.1, read on the forward strand.
CGCAATTCCATTTCTTCTCGCTTTCATCTTTGAAGCGACTCTGGAAGGAAGTTCCTCTTCTGGTTCCACCTGGACCACATTCCAATCAATCATGTGAGAAGCATCATGTACAAAAATTATAAATTTTCTTTTCCAACAAGGAGACATGAAATATATCAGGAAATTTAATAAGCAATGGTAGGGCTAATTTATAAGCCATTAGTTTCCAGTAGAGTACTCTCCTGCCTCCACTCTATTTACTGATGCCTTATGCAGTTGGTTTTCTTCCTACTTCTTTGCAAGAAGTCTGTATGGAAGATCTTTTATTCTGGTTTCTCTGTCCACAATTCATACCAATGTAAGTAATATCAGGCACATATAATTGATAATTCACAACAGCATTCTGCATTTCAATAACTTAAGAAATTCAGTTATTAATCAAACCGTTCAGGTTCATAATAGTTTAGTGCACTTTTAGTACACTACTTATCCTTTCTTGTTTTTCAGTGAGATTCTTTCCTCACTCAACTTGGTCCAGTTCAGCTTTTCTTGATTTTCTAGGTGATTTATCTTCACCTTTTTTCTCTTTGTTTCCAGAGTGCCCAATTTCCTGTTACACACTTGGCTAAACAATTTTACAACTTTTTCATTAGTACTCATAAATGAGAGAAAACAATTGTATCATATGCATGGTTATGCTTACCCTTTCTCATTTTATAGCTGTACTTCTAGTATCTTTTCATTGTTTCTTTTTGTTAACCAATCAATTTAATTAGTAATAACCAGACTCGTTAATAATGTCTATAATTCAATTCTTCTAGCCTCTTTTATGAATTGTATCCACTAGTTCAAAACTTACGTGAAGAAATTTGGATCTCATGGTTTCCCCCACGCCCAAGTCCAAATACAGCTCACCTTCTTTTCTCTCGGTTTGCAGCTGTATGATTTCACACTATTTCCCTGTCTTTAATTTTAAGACTCAAGAAAATTAACTTTAATAAAATTTACACCAATCAAAATTTTATAGTGTGAATACATGTTTCCTTTTATAGTGATAAATGTAATTTCTATAATTCATCACATTCACAAGTATTAATACTTGATAATGTCAAAAATAAATTTTACACAGTTTCCCCTTTTTCAAAGACTCACCAGAATTTATGCATTTACTTTTAATTGTATGTTCATGCTTTGCTAATTCCCCTCTTCTATTTCTCTCATAGGCTTATATAATAAAATAGAATTAATTAAAATGGAATAGATTTTATAAATCATAAAAGTATTCCAACTTTTTTCTGAATCATAAAAGAATTCCTTCTTTTCTAATGCATAAAAGCATTCTATTTTTTTCTAACAAAAGCAACCCATAAATCTCTCATGCTTTTATTTTTAAATCTATATTTTTTTTTTTTCCTTATGAGGGAAATATCACTTCTCCATATTTTTTCCAATTCTATTACTCATTATCTCTAAACTCATAAAATATACCAACTTGAAAATATAATTTATTTCCATGGAAGAATATAAATTATTATAAATAAAATAATTAAGAAATCATTCTTCCACTATTACAAGAATATTCTTCCTTAAGTAAATAATCAGGAAAATTTTAATTTATCCCTTCATTCATTCATGCCTAACTCAATGTAATGGTTCCACAATTACTAAATCAACCATTTAAACTGTAATTAAAACTTGTACTTCAATCTTCTTTTCTTTTTATAGCAGTATACATGCCTTATTTATAGGATACATCTTCCACTTACTCATATACTACTTACATCTCATGCCTTGGGCAATATACATCTCATGAGCATATATATATATCCACTAGGTTTGTATATATCATATATATTTCCAAACCTTATTGTATAAGTAAACATGATATATATATATATAGCCTTGGCAATATTAATTTGATGAACATATGAATATATATATATATCCCTATATTTATATATATTCATATATAAGTTCAAAGCCTTTTTGAAAGTGCTACCATATATATATTACACATAATTTAAAATAATCCCTTTTATTTTTTTCCCGTGGTCTTTTCACATATATTGGTCACGTATATTATCCTTGGAAATGGATTGTATATATCATTTGTCATACCTCCAATTGTCACACTTTCCAACTGATTTTTTTTTTTTTTTTCTTGTTTTGACAAGTATTCATTTTCTACTAGCAACTTTTCCACTTCTAGTTAATTACAAGTTGACCCATATGATAGATTTTCAATCTCAAAGTTTCCCCCCATGCACTTATTGAATTCACTAAAGTGGAATGTAATAGATCAAATTAAAGTGCCACTTTACAAATCCTATGCATATATATATATATATATATATATTTCTATATAGGTATATATATCCAATCTCATACCCATAGAAGTCTAAAATGCCTCTTTCTTAACTCCAACATATATGTCATGGTTTATCTATGCACATATATAATTATACATATATATGTAGGCCTATACCATTCTACTCCTAACAATTATAAAGTGCGCTTTATACCACCTCCACATATATATCAAGGTGTATATATTTCTATATATATACATGCATCGATATATGCTATTCTCCCCATAAAAAAATATAAAGTACAACTTTTATTCTACGTCCTAGATGTTTATATGCCGACCCATATACATATATAATTAGTGGATGGAGATTCTAATAACCGTTTTGGTCTTTTCGTTCTATACGCTGGTTAACCCCTCTCATTAAATAAGGTTGATTTATTTCTTTACTTCTAACAGTGGCATTACATACCATGATTGCATTCCTTTATAATTCGAATCGCAGAGATCATTCTATTTATATATTTATCCCAGATATGGTGTGCATGTATATATATATATATATATATATAGCATTTGGCCATATTAATTTAATAAGCATATGTTGTATATACTTATATATGGCACCTATATCTATATATAGGTATTATATACCTATGTTCAACCTTTTTAGATTAAGGTATTGGGGCGCGCCATTATATCTATTCTTATAATTAAATTAACTCCATTTCCCTGTTTGATGGATCCTTACGAATATATATATCATTATGAAATGCGTATGAGTTACAAGTGGAAAATCGTTGAATGCTCAACGCGATCGCTCTTTTACCTACCCCCCATTTCAGTTACGTCCGTATAGGTTTTCACATAGTTACTATTACATTCGAACAAGCCTGTTCGATCACGACTTGAGCGTTTGAGTTATGATTAAAATTTTAAACGTAGGTTTATGCGGCGAGTCATGATGTTCTGGATTTCTCTAACCTTACGTGTCCAAAGTACAGGTGTTGGCCGGATTTTTCCCCACGGCATAACTGATTCAAACCCACGTTCACTCCGGTGCAACCCTCAACCGGTTTGTGTTTGTTTTTCCCATGCTTACGGTTCTGCACTACCGCCGACCTTCAGATAGCTCAAGCGTACTGGGGCTGAAGTGTCGAATACACGTTAACTAGGGTTAACGTGTGAACTTCGGTCTGCAACCGAGTTGACGTATTGATCCCGGGAGGAGAGTGCTGATCGCCAGCGCGTCTCGTCTCAGACCTAGCATAGGTTGGACGAATAGCCCTGCTAATTGACCTGTCACCTCACCCAGGTACCTTGAGAGCCGCGTCTTAATATCGTTGAGTATGAGTCCTATCGACATAGCTTCCTTCTGCACTCAACCTTAAGATTTTCGGATCTTTCTGGAATGGCGAAAATTAGGGTTGCAGGAGTTCCTTTTAAGTTGAAGCTCCGAAGCAGTTCGGATTCATCCGATCTCTCCTCTCATTCCCGAGGGCAGAGTTGTGACGTTTTCCCAGTTTACTTCGCTGGTTTTTAAGGTCATAATAGCGTTCAGTTGCGGCTTCTCATCCGCGTTACTGAGTGTGGTCGAACTCCATACAGGGGTTTTATTTTTTTTTTTCTTCCGCAGTGCTATATTTCTGTCATCTCTCATAGATTTTTATGTTTTTCTTCGTGGTTAAATTTATCCATTCACAGGGCTTGTGTTTCTCCCCTTTTCCTAACTGTTCGGCTACAAACCCTAGCTCGTTATCGGGGTTCCTCCGCGTCTAGAATTAATATCTGGTTAAGTCATTTCTTGACACAGCGTCTGCATTCCCCTATTTTTTCTGTGATACTCGTACATATGTTTTATTTTGTCTCGATTGTTTTACTGACAGGTCAGCTAATGCATCCTGCTCGCCTCTCAGTAGTTGTTAGGTTTTCCCTGACGCGATTCAACGCTGTGTTTAGATGTGTTCAAAAATGGCAGCGTTCTTCGCGACTGAGGTAAAAATTTGGTATTCAGTTAGCCACGAAACCCAATTGCTTTGCGTTTAAGTTAATATACCGTGAGCAGCGTATAAATAGCCACTGATCTCTATTACGCTCGGTCCCGTAATAGCGTTCTGTTATCACTGTGTAAATCTCTGCGCGGTCTTGTACCGCCTAGGGTTAGAGATAGTTATAATGTAATTTATGTCGCTGTATCACTCCTTTCAGTTCGCTTCATTACCTATTACCAGATCTCAATGGCCGGGTTCGTGCTCGTCGTTATAGTCCGAGGGACTTGTTTGACAGAAATCCTCGACGTATAATAATTTGTCTTAATTTACTCGCACTCTATTTTTGAAATTTGAATAGGCATTCATTTAATCATACTTTACCATAATTCGTATTGACTGTTCCTTCGATCATATAGTCTACAAACATATAAACGTATGATTAGTTTTTATTATTATTTTTTTTTTCCTCGCGTCCTATATGACATCTATAGATATGAAGAGCGTATTTGTGATTTCTTGTTTTATATATAAGGGTTTCATATGTTTTCGTATTCCTATTTCTCTTGTACCCTATATGCTTCATTTTGTATATATCTCACCTATAGTCGATTTTAAAAAGACTTATATGCACTAACTTTGGATACTTGTTAATGTATACATACGTTTTTATTTAATGCATATACATGTATGCAATAGTTTCTTTGACAATATTCATTAATCATGGCTTTTTATCTATAGCCATACCATATCCTTCAATGGTTAGGAAATAAATTAAAACCCAATATGCTCTATAATTTCTGTGAGTGAAGATTTGCTTGGGAGTTTAACAAGAATTTATAACTACATGTTTCAACATGCATACTATTAAATTCCACTTTTCTTTTGATGTATACTATATATAGTTAATAGTACTTGACTAGAAAACATTGATTTTAATTCAAGTGCTTTGCTATGATTCAGGTGTTTCAAGGGTAAGAATCGCTCTCGAAGTTCAATCTATACCATCATAACTGTTATAAAGTCATATAGAATAGAATTTCTCTTTTCTAGTAAAATTTTGAGTACCATTATTTTAATATCTTACTGTATTCTTTTATTTGTTTAGCTACCATGCATGCTTCAGTTCTGCTATAATGTTTTTCTAGCCCATATACAGGCATAAATATCCTGTGTGTATCTTCAAGCAGCCAAATAATATTTTTTTTTTCTATGGGGACCACGTAACTTCAGATTTAAACCAACCTTAGTTTAGAGATTCTGGAGTTTCTACCCTATGAACTTTCTGGTCTACAACTAAACAGAATCTGGAAGGTGAATGCCTTATGATAGATTCTGTTAAATGTAGTACTAATAACAATCGTACCATTTAATATATATTTTTATATGGAGTCAATTCATACTGATGTAAAATAGAAGAGCATCATATTTAAAGACCTACCATTCAAGCAGTAGACCAACCTTCCACCACAGATCAACCCTTACTCTTATCTCTAGAAGTTCCCTTTTCTATGTATCTAGGGAAATAATTATAAATTCATTTTTTTCTCTTTGTAAGTTCTATTCTTACCCTCATAATTGAAAGATTTCTAGTGAGGTTAAATCATGGGAAAAAAAAAATGATACCTTCCTATGAAGGTGCTGATGCTCAATAAGGCCAGCTAGATGATATATTAGTTAGGTACTACTGTTTTCCCTCTTGTTTTTCATCCCAGTAAGACAACATCGATCTTTGCTACTGTATTAAGATGGTTTCAATATCTTAACTTTATGAACCCCGACTTTCTTTTACATAACGATGATAGTAGAACAATGGCTACATAGGTCATTGTAAACTTACAAATTTATATTTTTTCATCATGGATATATATAGTCCGAGTGAAGAACAATCATACTCTATTATTTTACATAGAAATAATATTTTTCTGAGAGATATCAGTTTCTAGTTTTAAACCTATTATAGGTTTAACCATTCTGGTATATGAGCCTCCTCATATTACTCCCATATCAATGTTTCTACTTCATCACAATCTGTTACATGTATACCTGATAGTATATCCAAGATATTTGTATACTTGAAGTAATATTTTTAATTTTCATAAAATTTATAACAGTTTACTAGTTCTTTGTGAGCACATCTCTTGCCCAATTTTTGAACTGGTGCTCTGATACCATTTGTCACGTCTCCCAGACCCAGCTTTCTACACATATAACATAACTCAGATATTCTCTGCTTTATGCGCCAGATAACATTGATAGTTTTGTTACTGAATCACTTGCAAATTCAGACTGCTATCCGGGGTTTAAATTCTTTTCAGTACTCATAGACAGCCATGGAATATCATAATTTCCATGAGAATTTTTGGGCTTGACCTCCCCTATTCTCAGTCCATCTAGTAGACTTGTATATCTATATATATATAGTACTTTGTATTTCTCAGGTTTTTCTTTTTCAGAGTTTTGTCCAACTCTAGATGATTGCTAAGCCCTTCCTCAACTTTCCAGTTTGCAGGCCTTATAAAATTTTCAACATTTTAAAGTTGCAGCATCGAGGTATAGATGTATGCCTCCTCACATACATCTATCTATACTCAGTTAACCTCCATTGCTCCAACTACTTTCCCAGCAGTTTATATGGATGGTAAACAGATGCTCTGTTCATTGTATTTTTACATATGCTTACAATCTTCCCTCACACAAACTTTTATCACACAATAGATGTTCAATAGGATTCTCCCCTTATTTTACTGTTACAAACATTCAACATGTTTGACACTCGGGTGCAGATTCAACTATTCCATGGGAAAACTAGGAAACAGATCCTCTTGCTTCAATCAAATGGAGGTAGAGAATACTGAACTGGATAGTTTAGAATCCCTAGTGTTAGATCCTCGTACTTAGTTAGGATTCAACTTCTGCTTTCATATGTTTACACTTACATTTAATAGAATAATTTAAATTCTTAGTTTTACAATTCTTTCCATTGTAACACAACTGACATATTGAACCCCATACTGCTATCACAGGGTTGTTGTTTCCTACCTTCTGTTATTGGTTACAGGGAATTCTGTGCCATCAATATTGTTATGATAGGTTTAGTTGTTTGGTACTTGTAGTTCATGGTTACTGTTTTGTTAACATTTTCTGTCTATACACACAGCAATTTAATATTCCTTTAAAAGACAGCAAGCTACACCTATACATAATCATGAGATTAGCTGTTCAAAGGATCTACCATCTCTAACTCCATTACTACAAGGTACTCATCCCCATACTCCAACCATTTGTCTCTGCTATCAATAGCTTTGGTTTACAATTACATGAGTTACTGAACAAATAATCAATCTAAAATTTTCATAATGAACCATAACATAACAATTCATAAATTGCATAATGAACCATAACATAACAATTCATAAATTGCATAATGAACCATAACATAACAATTCATAAAACAAGGATATATTTAATACAGACTTACAGAAATCTCCAACATTAGGCATGCATACCTCTACTATGACCAGTCCTCCCAACCTTAGAATCCTCTTTATCTCCCAGGATTCACCCTCGAGCAGAGATCCTCCAAGAACAGACTAACCTCAATCTGTTCTGGAGCAGCTTATTTAAGCTGTGCTTTCCCCAAAGCCTGTTTCCAATTCTGCGTCCAGAATTTCAGGATGCTTTATTCCTGTTTAGCCTAGGCTTCCCAATTTGGGACTCTTTAAAGCTGATTTAAGCTTTTCCTCAGCTTTTCCAGCTTTTTCTCACCTCTTCCCAACTACTCCTCTTCATTGGGGAAATTTAGATTTTTCCTCAAAAATCTAAATTAGAAATAATTTCTTTCAAGGATTTTTGAAAGATTTGGGGAAAGTCTTTTCCTTTTCCATCACCTCATGGATTAGGCATGTGATCTCACTTTCTCATCTGGTCATAGTGCATACACAATATTTTATTTACTTTTCATAAATAAATAGTTAACCACATCCACACAATAGTTATCCATTGGGGTCCACTCCCCTTTGGACTTATGTTCAAATGTCTCATTTGAAAAGCATAGAACTTGGGGGTGTTACAAAAACCATTGTCTTTTCCTTGAGTAGCTTATTATGCATGGGTATATTTAGCAGGAGATTGAGAAGGTGGTTCAGTGAGTTGAGAGGCACCGCTCAAAGCCTTACACTGCAAAAACCTACAGAGTGGGATCTACGGATTCTACAGATTCGTGAGAAAGACCGGGCCCTCTTTGTTGATAATTGTGCAATTCAGAAGTGATAGCAAGAAGAAACCCCAGAAATTCCCGCGTAGGGCTTATATGGAAGTAAATGTCTGCTACATAGCATGCATATCTACATAGCTACATTCACGAGTTTGATTTATTTGTATTATGTACTCAATTCTATTAGCATTCACCAGATTGTTTTATTTGTATTATGTAATAAACTCAATTTTACACCTAAGTTGAGCCTAATGTTGCTATGGGTTATAGGGGATTCCCACTATGATGCTTAGTGGAAGGAAATTGAACATAGGAGCTCAATTCTTGTTGTATTGTGAATTGATTCCAGTGGTTCGTATTAAATTTCAACGATATTGGTGCGTTGCATTCTATTGTAATTGTAGATAGTAAATTTCTAAAGTTTTAGTGGACGGAAATGTGCAATTTCCAACAATTAGTCAGTTTATGCAGAGTCTTGCTATTTACATGCATAACATGGGACAAGTGCATGTACAAGTTTAGTGTGATGTTTAGTAGAATGCAATATTAATTCAGTTATGATAAGTTCAATCTATAAGCTATGTCATTTAGTAGTTTTGAGTGTGAGTTTTTTGGAAATTTCATAGGATAACTGTTGAAAGGCCTCATTGGTTAGTAGTGAAGAGGAGGTCATAAGTAGTTATGGGATGAACCCAAAACATATGCAATAGTGGGCAACTGTTGAAAGTTGTCATAACTGGTTAGTAGTGAAAAGGTGTTCATATCATAAAACATATTTCACGTAATCAAAAGATTCTTTTTCCTCTCTCTTATTTATTAATTACATTACTTCGTTTTATTAATTTTATAGCAACTTTTATTTTTTTATTAAATTTACAATGTAACATTTTTTTTTAAATATATTTATATTTATATTATATTATATTAAATTTGTTAGTTATATTATATTTTGATAACTTTACATAATTGTATTACTGTTTTTTTCTTGATCTTTATCATGTATAAAATGGTTTTGGTTTTGTTTTTTGTTTTTTTTGTTTTAATATGAATGGTAAATTTAATTATGTTAAAAGTTATTATGAAAAAATTGTATACTAACAATATCATTTCAGTGTTTTATGTTGCAGAAAATTTATCAATGCCCAAGTTGAGTTGTTCTTGAGTTGAGTTGTTCTTGAGTGAGTCGAAGACATTATCTATTTTTATGTAAATTTTTAATGTTGTAATTAGAAAAAAAATGACTTTTTTTGTTTGGATATGCTCATAAAACAATGTACATGAACTATCATTAATAAAAGGACTAGGCTATTTGTTATTGTGGATAGGAATTCAGCCCCCTCAAATGGCTCGTAGGAAAGGTTAAATTGTAAATTCTCTTTTTAGAGTTAACCATCAGTTCCCTTGTGTTCATGGTTTTCATGATCTTTAGTTTTTATAGTAACTCCAATATGCAAAAACATAAATATATCATGTTATTATAATAATAATTTATAAACATGTTTTAAACATCTTCCCAACATATACGAAAATGACAAAATTACTTTTATTCACATAAATCATTAAACATTTTTTCAATGTTTTAAACATTTTCCCCATATAAACAGAAATGGCAAACTCACTCTTATTCACTTAAATCATTTAATTTTTTTACAATGTTTTAAACATCTTCTCGACACATTGCAAAAAAATAAATCACTCTTAATAAATTATATAACAATTATAACCTAAAACATATGCAATAGTGGGAAACTGTTGAAAGCTGTCATAACTGGTTAGTAGTGAAAAGGTGTTCATATCCTAAAACAGATTTCACGTAATCAAAAGATTCTTTTTCCTCTCTCTTATTTAGCAACTTTTATTTTTTTATTAAATTTACAATGTAACATTTTTTTTTAAATATATTTATATTTATATTTATATTATATTAAATTTGTTAGTTATATTATATTTTGATAACTTTACATAATTCTATTAATGTTTTTTTCTTGATCTTTATCATGTATAAAATGGTTTTGGTTTTGTTTTTTGTTTTTTTTGTTTTAATATGAATGGTAAATTTAATTATGTTACAAGTTATTATGAAAAAATTGTATACTAACAATATCATTTCAGTGTTTTATGTTGCAGAAAATTTATCAATGCCGAATTTGAGTTGTTCTTGAGTGAGTCGAAGACATTATCTATTTTTATGTAAATTTTTAATGTTGCCGAAGTTGAGTTGTTCTTGAGTGAGTCGAAGACATTATCTATTTTTATGTAAATTTTTAATGTTGTAATTAGAAAAAAAATGACTTTTTTTGTTTGGATATGCTCATCAAACAATGTACTTGAACTATCATTAATAAAAGGACTAGGCTATTTGTTGTGTGGATGGGAATTCAACCCCCTCCAAATGGCTCTTAGGAAGGTTAAATTGTAACCCTCTTTTGAGTTGTGTTCCTTGTGTTCATGGTTTTCATGATCTTTAGTTTTTATAGTAACTCCAATATGCACAAACATAAATATATCATGTTATTATAATAATAATTTATAAACATGTTTTAAACATCTTCCCAACATATACGAAAATGAAAAAATTACTTTTATTCACATAAATCATTAAACATTTTTTCAATGTTTTAAACATCTTCCCCATATAAAAAGAAATGGCAAAGTCACTCTTATTCACTTAAATCATTTAATTTTTTTACAATGTTTTAAACATCTTCTCGACACATTGCACAAAAATAACTCACTCTTAATAAATTATATAACAATTATAACCTAAAACATATGCAATAGTGGGCAACTGTTGAAAGTTGTCATAACTGGTTAGTAGTGAAAAGGTGTTCATATCCTAAAACAGATTTCACGTAATCAAAAGATTCTTTTTCTTCTCTCTTATTTAGCAACTTTTATTTTTTTATTAAATTTACAATGTAACATTTTTTTTTTTAAATATATTTATATTTATATTTATATTATATTAAATTTGTTAGTTATATTATATTTTGATAACTTTACATAATTCTATTAATGTTTTTTTCTTGATCTTTATCATGTATAAAATGGTTTTGGTTTTGTTTTTTGTTTTTTTTGTTTTAATATGAATGGTAAATTTAATTATGTTACAAGTTATTATGAAAAAATTGTATATTAACAATATCATTTTAGTGTTTTATGTTGCAGAAAATTTATCAATGCAGAACTTGAGTTGTTCTTGAGGGAGTTGAAGACATTATCTATTTTTATGTAAATTTTTAATGTTGTAATTAGAAAAAAAATGACTTTTTTTGTTTGGATATGCTCATCAAACAATGTACATGAACTATCATTAATAAAAGGACTAGGCTATTTGTTGTGTGGATGGGAATTCAACCCCCTCCAAATGGCCCGTAGGAAGGTTAAATTGTAACTCTCTTTTGAGTTGTGTTCCTTGTGTTCATGGTTTTCATGATCTTTAGTTTTTATAGTAACTCCAATATGCACAAACATAAATATATCATGTTATTATAATAATAATTTATAAACATGTTTTAAACATCTTCCCAACATATACGAAAATGACAAAATTACTTTTATTCACATAAATCATTAAACATTTTTTCAATGTTTTAAACATCTTCCCCATATAAACAGAAATGGCAAAGTCACTCTTATTCACTTAAATCATTTAATTTTTTTACAATGTTTTAAACATCTTCTCGACACATTGCACAAAAATAACTCACTCTTAATAAATTATATAACAATTATAACCTAAAACATATGCAATAGTGGGCAACTGTTGAAAGCTGTCATAACTGGTTAGTAGTGAAAAGGTGTTCATATCCTAAAACAGATTTCACGTAATCAAAAGATTCTTTTTCCTCTCTCTTATTTAGCAACTTTTATTTTTTTATTAAATTTACAATGTAACATTTTTTTTTTAAATATATTTTATATTTATATTTATATTATATTAAATTTGTCGGTTATATTATATTTTGATACTTTTACATAATTCTATTAATGTTTTTCTTGATCTTTATCATGTATAAAATGGTTTTGGTTTTGTTTTTTGTTTTTTTTGTTTTAATATGAATGGTAAATTTAATTATGTTACAAGTTATTATGAAAAAATTGTATACTAACAATATCGTTTCAGTGTTTTATGTTGCAGAAAATTTATCAATGCCGAAGTTGAGTTGTTCTTGAGTGAGTCGAAGACATTATCTATTTTTATGTAAATTTTTAATGTTGTAATTAGAAAAAAAATGATTTTTTTTGTTTGGATATGCTCATCAAACAATGTACATGAACTATCATTAATAAAAGGACTAGGCTATTTGTTGTGTGGATGGGAATTCAACCCCCTCCAAATGGCTCATAGGAAGGTTAAATTGTAACTCTCTTTTGAGTTGTGTTCCTTTTGTTCATGGTTTTTGTAACACCCCCAATTTCTGTGTTGAGTTTAAAAAAATTGGACATGTGAACTTTAAATCCTAAGGGGAGTGGACCCCAAAGGATAAGTATGGTTTGAATGTATTTGAATAATTAAATTGATGAAATAAATAAAAATGATTGTGCATTTTGACCAAGATGAGAATTAGAGATCACTTGCCAAATCCATGAGGATGGATAAGGCAACAAATCCCCACAATCTTTCAAAAATCCTTGAAAGAAATTAATTTAGATTTTGAGGAGGAATCTAAATTTCCCCAATGATGAGGAAAGTACTTGGGAAGAGGTAAGAAAAGCTGGAAAAGCTGAGGAAAAGCATAAAACAGCTTTAAAGATTCCCAAAATGGGAAGCCTAGGCTAAACAGGAAAGAAAGCATCCTGTTATTCTGGACGCAGAATTAGAAACATGCTTTGGGGAATTATGAGCTTAAATAAGCTGCTCCTAAGCAGATCAGAGGTTGATCTGTAGTGGAGGTGATCTCAGCTCGGGGGTGAGTTCTCGGAGACAAAGAAGACTCTAAGGTTGGGAGGTTGGTCATTTGCAATAGTGGTATGTTCTTGAAAATTTTGTTCATTGGATGTATTATGGTATGAATTAGCTACATATAAAACTTCAAGAGAATTTGTATGATTGATTTTAGTACTACATTTAATAGAGTCCATCCTAAGGCATTCACCTTCCAGATTGTGTTTAGTTGTAGACCAGAAATCCATAGAGTAGAAACCACAGAAACTCTAAACCAAGGTTGGTTTAAATCTGAAGTTACTTAGTCTCCACAGATAAAAAAATATTATCTTGTTTCCTGTAAATACAAATGTGATATTTTATGCTCATATGTATGCTAGAAAAATAGTGTAGCAGAATTGAAGTGGACATGGTACAAAACAAAAAGGGAAGAAAGTAAAATATTAGAATATGACATTCGAAATTTTGACAGAAAAAGAGTAATTCTACTCTATATGATTATTATAACAGTATAAGTGTATATATTGCATTTCTAACCTATCCTTAACCCTTGAAACCCAAATATCATAGAAAATACTTAAGTTATAAATCAGGTCCTCTAGGCAGGCACTATTGAATACATATAGGTATACATCAAAAGAAAAATAGAACTTAAGAGCAAGGACTTTAGAATATGTACTCTTATTAAACTAAAGAGTAAATCTACACTATAGAAGTGTTACAACAATTATAGCCTTTATGGAGTCTCTTGCAATTTAAATCCACCTCTAACATTGAAATAAATATTATGGCTATGGATTTAACTTATGCTCTATGTATATCCTCAAATGCACTATCGAATACATGTATAGGCAATTAAATCAAAGATACATATATTACCAAGTGTCAATAAATAGCACAATTAGAACTTTTTAGTATCGGCTAAACAAAAAAAATTAAGCTATACATATATAAGAACCATATATGTCAAAAAAAAGGGAGATGTAGATATGAATCATATATATATGAATCATATGTGTAAAAAAAAAAAAAACAAAAAAAAAATTATCCGGAATGGTAAAGCACGTAATAGTCTTGGGGTATAATTGGTTTCTGTAAACTACTATACCGAGGTAGTAAAGTTTATATTACCTGTAGCCTATAAAGCCTTCTGCTACGTCAATGATCGCTTGGAAATTTGTAAAACGATGATTTAACCTTGTCATAAAAATAGGGCGTAGACAGTTAAAATCTCGTTTTACATAAAAGGCCTAGGACTATAAGAGTGAAATACGAATCAATATCTTATTTCGCCAATGTAAATAACAGACCCTGCATAATTTAACCTGTGATTTGGTTAACCGATGTACAACGTACAGAAGAACAAAATGAACAACAAAACTTCTAACATTAAGAACGTTATTAAACCAGAATTCCTTATGTGACGGTTGACCAGCGTAGCGCGCCCACAATGCTCCTGGAAAAAAATCGACGCGTAGGAATCCTGCACAACAACCGCCGGAGTTGCTGGTTAGCAGAACATAGGGATAAATACCGAGAGTAGGAATCTAAAACAAGCACACGAAAACAAATGCAGCCGCGTCATAAAAAGATGAAGAAAACGTCAAATAATAGTATTAACAGGCTGGGTTAGGGTGAATACCCCTACGAGGATAAGATACTCGCCATGGATGCAAATCTAGAGAAAAGAAAACGAGCTGGCGACTGGATAACCAAAATTCTTCACCTGTCATCAAACAGAACCTCGAACACCAGTCTGACACCTGCCCTACATTCATGAAACAACCAGTAAGTGTATCATAAGAATAACTGAAAAAAAAAAAAACAACCAATGCGAATGACTAGCCAGCAAAGAGGTGCAGAATATATTCAACGTAGAAGGGAATGCATAACTAGCTGAATGAGGAAGAGGAATAACCAGGTAAGGAGGTGTTAACCTTGGTTGCCTGTAGAGCGTGAGTCGACTATGAAAGTTCAGAAATCCTTAACTCCGAGGGGCCTGAAACAACGAGAAAAATGATTCGAACAGTAATGAGCTCTGGTGGGGTGAAAGGATTTTAATAGGAACCAAACCCTAAATCGAAATAGCAAAACGTACTGGAAAAATCCGGTTCCAGGGGGGCACGGGTACACTCCAGTGATCTCGAGTTCCACGAAAAGCCTGAAGGAGATTACCAGGATCAACGCTGAACCTCAATCTCGGTACCCTTCTGTCAATTTAATATTATTTAAATTCTATGTTAGAGTACCTGGAAAGCTAGTTGCCGGTGAATTCCTGAGATTATCCTCATCGAAAAGACCCTCCCCATTTCCTCTCCAGCTGTTGATTAAACGCGTTCTCAGGATAGGAGCGGTTGTGCAAGTGGTGAAAGGAGGTGGCACGGTCTTGAGCCCTAAGCACGTCAATCGGAAGTGTATGGCGACCTCGGTTTGTACCATTTCATCTGTGTAAGCACGCAACGCGGTCACGCTCAGAAAACTGTCATCTACACAAATCCGGCTCAAGAAATCTTCCATACGCGTGAGGATAGGTGGCCGAGTATGGAACAGAGCACCATTTAGGGTTTGACCGAAACAAGGGTTGAGTGAACGTGGTATTCGTAGCCAAACCCTAGCCGTGAAACCGGCTCACTCGTACGCAAGGTTGACTGCAATGTGAGGGTTACGATAAATTAGTAACACGTAGATTTTGAACTTGGTTAGGTTTATCATATATAACTATTATATGATAGATCACATGTATTACAAAGAATAATATATGGAAGCGATGTACGTGGGATTAATCACTTATAACCATTATGTAATATATCAAATAGGACATTAAATTTTAAGATATGCATGTCTAGTTAAGCTATCGTTGCACATGTTTACATATCTTAAGGTCGAAATATAGTATTGGGGCTCTAGGTAAACATACGAGTGCCTATATTGGGGCTCTAGGTAAATATACGAGCGCCTAGGGTAAAACCTTTTTATCCAAATTTTGGGTATAGGCTTTGGATATAAGAATATTTCAAATTTTAATGATAAATGATCTGAAGGTTAATATAATAAATGACCAAGGGCCTGAATGTTAACATAGTAATAGATTAAGAGAAGTTGTTACATCTTACCCTAATCAAAGTTCAAGAAGTTGAGGTTTTGGAGAAACCATAGAAGGAACCGAAGTGGAAAAAATTTGGAGGTGTGACAGTTTTCATGATCTTTAAGCTTTTTGAAAGAATCTAATATGCACAAACATAAATATATCATGTTATTATAATAATAATTTATAAACATGTTTTTAAATGTAACTCTTTTTTGAGTTGTGTTCCTTGTGTTCATGGTTTTCATGATGTTTAGTTTTTATAGTAACTCCAATATGCACAACCATAACTCACCTAATAAGAGGAAGTACAATTATAACCTAAATTTATATATATATATATATATATATATATATATATATATATATATATATATATATATATATATATATAAACATACTAAATTTTGGATATTGAAATGTTTTTCATATTATAAACATTATACACTTTAAACTATTAATATATGCCTCCTATTTATACTTATTATCTGGCATCAAAAATCTATAATCATACTTACACTAGACAAGGAAAATTTAGTAGTAAATCATCTTTATTGTTCTTTCAATAATATACATAGTAATTTTGTAAATATTATTTTAAACCAACATTAAACCAATAACACAAGAAAAAAATACTTGATAACACCACTCTTCTTCAACAATTTTATTAAATCAGAAGAAAATAAAACCGACATACTTGCCTTATCTGTTAGATGCAATATTAGGCATGTTCCTTTATGTTCCTTGCATTTTTACTCTCTCTATATTCTCTTGAATCCAACCTCTTCTTTTCAATGAAGAGGAAGAATGGATCTACTCTCCTTGAGTATATTATCTCCCTTTTCCTTCCACATATTGGTATGTCAAATCTGGTCAACACCATGAGCTGATTTCTTATGCTAGTTTGGTATTATTTATTAACTAAGTGACTTCCTCCCAAACCACTAATTATTCCTCTTGGTATCACCAATTATATTTAATCATAAAATTACCTCTTGCTCTTCTTTCCCATTTTTTGTGTCTGCATTCTACGATGAAGAACTAGCAAATCTACTACTCCATTTGATTGACTGGAGTCCTTATCTATTGCACGTTATATGGGAGACATCCACTATAGGAATTTTAGGTTTTTATCTACTAATAGTTTGTTGAACATCTTCAAATCCAAAACCAAGTCTACATTGCTTCGATACACCATTTTTTATGCCTCTCCTATTATTTTTCAATTAACATGCACACAATATTCTTTGGTAGATATCCACATTATTCTTCCTTTGGTCGACTTTTCCTAGAATGGAGGTGAATTGTTTCCAAGTTCATGTGAAGCTGCTTTGTGCCCATAGTTGTTACACATGTATCATTCAAAGTGATTTAGAAAAGCGACAAACAAATTATTCTTACAAAATATTATTTTCATGATATTTCTTGGACTGGTACTTTATCTTTTGGTGCTATAGGAACACTGATATTTTTTTATTTCAGTGGGAAAAGGAACTCTATGCATGGATATTTAAATTTCTCTATTAAAATTTTGACTATTTGTAAAATACAACATTCCACTTCTACTGGTACTACTTCTTTTTTCTCTATAGACACCTAGAGAGAAATTTCCATGTGTTACCACAGTAAAAATATATGAGAGGATAAATTATATTCTATGCTACTTTAGTACTATCGAGTATTTCTTTAACCAATATGATGGGTCGCTTCAATGTTTTTCTTAAGTATTTTTCATCTTCTTATAATATTTTCTTGACCTGAGGGGGGTAATCACTGGTTTGAATCTCTTCCAAAACATCAAAATTCAGAAACCTCGTCATTACTCCTTTAATGTTCTATTTTAGATTTCAACTCCATATTGATTATTTTGAGACGCTTGATATGCTTAAGGGATAATATGAGCCACCTTTTCTAATGGATATTTTCATCAAAATATTTTAAATAAATAAAGGATCCACTAGATTCACCATTAGTGTCTACTTTGCTCACTTTTTTTTTTAAATTTTGCTCACATGAATCTAGTTACTCTTCTATTGACACATGAGATGTTTTATCTTCTTCTCTACGAGAGGTGCACACATTTCCTAGATATGTTATCTCTATCAAACTAGTTCCTTCTTGAATAAAACTATATGAACAACTCTCACTTTCACTAGTTCCTGCAATTGTACAACTTGAAGATAAATGACACATTTTTGCACCATAATAATAGAAAATTAACTTACTTGGATATTGAATATCATATGAAACAACAATTATGTGTTCTCAAAACTAGGGATACATTTTTGAAAGAAAGTGAGAAGATAAGGAAAAATGGGAGAGAAGCAGATAGAACTTCACGTCCACACCCATATGAAGATGTAGCATATTTTATGTAGAAGTTCATCACTTGTGAACGATGTTTGTGGATAACATTCTATTATCACTTCAAGTTTCTAGCACACATGCATAGAGGTATCTTGCGAACATACCCTATTTCCTTTCAAAATATTTGCAACATATATAAGATGTTGTTTGACACACTAAGTGACATAAAACATGTGTAATGTATCATGGTTTCACTAAGCTCATCATTATTCATTGCAATAGTAGTGGAGCAAATGGGCAGAGTTGTTGGTGAAGGTAATATTACTAGTTTGAGAAGAAATAGAAGACAATGAGTCTTGGGAATAAGGTGGAGAGGCTAAAATAGAGGAATCACAAACAAGTAGGATGAGTTATTTCCCTACTAATACACCCACTTGAAACCCTTAGGAGAGCATCCCTAAGGAAACCATTCCTGTTATTACACCAACAAAGGACACACGTATTAAGGAGGGAATGCATGCTAAATTATCGGTGGATGTTACTAGATAAGAATCTAAAAGTTATTAATATGGGGCATGTCCTATTACGAAAAATTAACCCCCACAGATGAAATTGAAGAAAATGTCGCTACAAAAATATGTGGGAATAAAATTTTGAAAGAAAAGGGTTAATGTCACTATTACATGATCACCTACTCCATCCGAGACTTCTACTCCTAGAGAATAATTGGAAAAGTTAGAGGATCCATCTCCGAAGGTCGAGGAGGTGGAATCGAAGAAAAAACAAGATGATAACCCACCTTGGTAAGTTTGAATTTGACCTAATATCCTAGAAACTTGATGATTTAAGAGAGAATCAAAATCTAAGAAATAAACATCCTATGATATGGGAAAAGTCTGAAACTAAGAAGCATTCAATATTAGAAACCCTAGTTAAGGTATTGGAAATGATGGATATACCTCTTTCTTCCTATGAAACTAGAAAAGTTAGTAAAACATTATTTAACATATGTGGGGAACTTCTTGGAGGAACTAGTTATAGAGAGGAAGAAATTCAAAATCATGTAACTATTTTAGTAGGCATAAGCTTGGCATGGCTATATCTTCATCATGTCCAATATATCACTCCAATCGAGAATTGAAAAGTAACTTCACATCAAGAAGTGTCTTAAAAAACCACCCTATCACCTATCTAAGACCATGTAGATATATATATACTCATTTTATATATAAAATAATACATACTAAATTTTGGATATTGAAATGTTTTATACATTACAAACATTATAAACTTTAAACTATTGATTACACCGAAGGTGTTCTATTGTGGGGTTTTTGTTTGTGACACTGTTTAGATTCGTCGTTCTTGACAGAATCTGAACAATTTTCTTTTTAATAAAAAACATAATGACCTTAACACCTGTTACAGCTCTGTCTCCGACGACATTACTTAGCCAAACTGTCAGAAAAAAATCCTTTTAGTTTATGGCTAACCTCATGCCCCCTTCCTTCGCACATCTAACTATTCTGTACTGAGCATTCATGGTGCTAATTTTCCACATGGAAATCTTCTCAAAGGCACTGATAGGCAATAGGAAATGCTAGCGAGGGGGATTGCAGCACCCGCCATTTTCCCCAGGAAGGCCGTAGTTCGGCGGGCAGAAATTTGTGGTTGTGACAACGATTGAAGTTCCCAGATGGAAATAAACTCAAGATATTTTGCTTCGAGGTTCTCAGAAGCAGTCAAGACAGATAGTTGATCGAGCACTTGATATTCAATTTCCTATGCCGGTCGTTAACAGGTGCAGACCCAGTCACTCAGGGCCTCGAAACTAACGGCCCTTCATATGTTATCAAGTGGCTTGTGCCTCAGCTCGCTGCTATAGTGAGCTCAGGCATCCTTCCAAAAATTGTGGACGAGCTAACCATCCATTCAATACGTCTACCCTTTTGGCCCATGAAGGGTTACTACGAGAAGTTGTTTAAATTTCTGTGGACACAAGCGGCTTTGGCTTTGGACATGGCCGAGAAAGAGTTCAAATTGAAAAGAGAGAAGGCTTGCCATGGTCTCCTATCTAACATCTCTTTCAACGCCTTTGGGGGAATGTTAATTATGCTCCCTAGTATCGTCAAACACATTGCTCGCACAGGCAGTCAACTTCCGAGATATTTGGCAGAAGAGGTCCGCGGAGCCGTTGAGGCACAGGGGAGCCTCAACGGGAGGGCTCTGGAGAGCATGGCGCTAGTCTGGTCGACTGTGTACGAGGTGTTGAGGATTGAATCGCCCGTGCCTCTGCAGTACGCGAGAGCGAAGACGGATTTTTTTGTGGAATCCCACGATGGGTTTTATGCGGTGAAGAAGGGAGAGTTGCTAGTTTATTTCCTCTATAAATTAGACTACACAATGCTTCCAAAACACTTCGCTTCTGGAATCATTGCACTTTTACTCTTTTCTCCCACTCACAACAATAGACTTGGTTGGAAAAACTTTATGAGCTTTCTTTTTATTGTAAAAATGATGTCTTAGACTACACTATGCTTCCAAAACACTTCGCTTCCAGAATCATTGCACTTTTACTCTTGCCTCCCACTCTGGTAATATTCCAATGCCGTTTGGTCAATAGTTGAAATGTATTAGTTGTTTTCCGCAGGTTCTACCTGCATTGAGGGAGAAACATGATGAATTTTTGCTGAGAGAACTTGTAAAGAGATGGAGAAATCACAGAATAATGGTTCTGTGGCTTTCTCGTTTCTTTCATTACTTGGGTTGTTACCTCATTCCATGGTGTCATCTTCCTACATTAAATGAAGTTGGTCTCTTATGCTTCCATGCTCTGTTTAACATCAGACAATGTTTTTTGTAGAGCTCTCTCTGTTTATACCTTCTCTCTTTGTAATGTTTATGCTTCGCGTCTTCTTTATAAATGATTGAACTTTAGATGATAATATCCTGGAATTAGGGGTGGATATCCTTGCACTTAGCGATTTTAAAATCCATAACCTGTATTCAAACTTTCCATGTGTTTTGCAGGTTTACCAATAAATTAAGTATAATGTAAGGGATGTTGTGATTACTCTAGTACGTTTTGTATTGCCTTGAAATGCCAAAAAAAAAATTTAGTTATTTGAACTATTACTTTTTTTTATTATTCTTGCTAGCATATGACCTATTGTGCTTAGTTATGTGGCAGATTGATAGGGAACGTGAAGGAGAGCAATTGATCGAGCTTTGCTGAAAAGTGTTTTGGGCATCTTTGTTGAGATTGGGATGGGTAACATGGAGGCTTGTGAGAATGAGTTTGAGTCAACGATGTTGGATGACACTACTTCTTACTATTCTCGAAAGGCTGCATCATGGATTTTAGAGGATTCTTGTCCAGATTATATGATTAAGGTCAGTGGTGAAATAGGTGTTATTGTTGTACACATGTGTTAGAGTGTTGGTATTAAATGGATATTGGGTCTTTCAAGAGGCTAATGTATATCTCCTTTTTTAATACAGGCCTAGGAGTGTCTGAAACGAGAAAAATAAATAGTTTCCCATTATTTACATTCCAGTAGTGAACAAAAGTTGCTGGAAGTGAGTGTGTTAAAAATAATTTCTTTCTATTATCTAATGTTCTTGCATTTAGCTTATTGTTGAAATAATTATTTTCATTGTTTCTTTTAGTGAGTGAAGTACATATATTCCACTACTTCAACTATCATGATTAATAACTCATCATACACACAATTTATAGAACAGCTGAGATATTTGTTTTTTTTTTGTTTTTTGTTTTTTGTTTTTCTATTGCTGGCTTTGGTTGCAGAAAGTAGAAAATGAACTACTTTCCCAGTCTGAGAGACAACTTCTAGAGCAGGAGCATGGAGGGTTCCATGCCTTGCTAAGGGATTAAAAGGTGCCATGGCATTTTCATTTGATTATTGCTGTGTTGTTGGGGATTCTGAACCTATTTTTTCAAAATAATTCCTTAATCAAAAAGTTGATTTCATGATTTAACTTTTTGTAAAGGTAGATGATCTTTCAAGGATGCATA
>JAXQQM020067587.1:0-73224 GCA_034641835.2 Pinus albicaulis
TGAAACTGAAAACCCCAAATATATATTATGTAACATGGAGATCATATGAAAATATCATACAAGCATACAAAGCTTATCACAAGCCCTCAGTACAATACAATCGTCATACACTAATCAGGACCAATCTTGCAAATCCATGCACCAATCTCTGCCCCCTGCTAGCTTGCCTCCACTGCACAATCTCTGATGAATAATAGCTCTGAATGAATTCGAATTAATCCATCCTTGACTGCACAATCCTCATTGGCAACTCCAATGTGTGTGTGATGCAATCAATGCATCACTATAGTCACAACAGATAGTCTATCTTGCCCTTTCACCTATCTCTCCACTGGTCTCCACTGAAACTGCCATGCACTGTAGTTAACTGTTGTATTGTTCATTTGATTAATGAGTTATTATTTGTGAATTAATTAACTAATTAATTCACTCCACTCTCACTAGTGTATCAATCAGTTAGACTAGATACAAATAGCTCAACTAAGTCTAACTGAGTTAAACTAAATACAACTCCATAACTACTTCTTCCAACTGTGTCATAACTATGCCACTTGAGTTCTAACTGAGTCCTCCATGCAATAGCTCCAGTAAACCCTTAGGAATAGCGTAATTCCTTTTGTCAGTTGTTGTGCCACATCTGTGCACTGAACTGAAGTGCTCCAAGAGAATAAGTTGTTGTTTAGAGTCTGATTATTATTAAGAGCTAATAATAATCGACATGCATCTATTTTTAGATTGACGATCTATAAATATACTTCGCCCAATATTCTAAAAATAGAATTTCATCTATTTTTCCAACTTGATCAACCATCCACAAATAGCATCCTGCAACTTCTGAAATATGATCATCATGTCTAAGGTAGACTTGCATGAAAATAGCACCAACCGGGCCCACTTAGTGGCGACTCTTTTCACTAAATTTGATCATCTTGTTCAATCTCAACACTCCCTCTCAACAAGATAGGGATTATCCTTCACCCGATCCACCTCTGGTATTCGAATTTGCTCCTGGGGCAGGCGCCTTCGTCATAATATCTACATCCGATCTCCCATTAGGAATGTCTGACTTAACATGATCTTTCGGCGCACACAATCTGCGATATGATGATACCAGATATCAATATGTTTAGATATATCATGAAATATAGGATTAATCGAGTGTTTAATGCAACTCTTATTATCACAATTTATCACCGTGGGATCTAAATGTGAACCGAACAAACCAACCAAGATCTTCCTCATCCAGATAGCCTCACATGCAGCTTGACTTGCTACCATGTATTCCGCTTCCACTAAACTGAGTGCCACGGATCTTTGTTTCCTGTTGTACCAAGAAACTGCCATATATACGATAGTGAAAATCCCGCCTGATGTGCTCTTCCTGTCTTTTGGGCTTCCTACCCAATCTTCATCTATGAAGCCATGCAACTTCACCTCATCCATCTGTTTGTACCATAAACCATACTCATATGTGCCCCTGATATATCTCAGGACATGCATTCCTGCCTTCCAAAAGAGCTTGGTAGGCTTAACCATTGCTTTTGAAAGTTGGTTCACCGCATAGCATATGTCCAGTCTTGTATTGACGAAATGAGCTAACCACCAAAATTTGTCGATAAATAGTGGCATCCACTACCTCTGCCGATGTAGCATCCTCTTTCCTCCAATTTCCTGGAAGAGGAGTGTAGATAGGCTTGCAACCTTACATGTGAAACTTCTCCAGTATCTCTCGGGTATACTTGCCTTGAGACACAAACAGTTCACCTTCCCACTGCCATATTTCCAATCCAAGGAAATAATGAAGGAGGCCCAAATCCTTCATCTCAAACTCCTTTGCAAGATCTACCATGCATGAGTGTATCAACTGCTCATCACCTATTAGTATTAAATTATCAACATAAAGTACAATGATCAAAAGCTTATCCTCAACCACAATTTGGTACAGGTTTGCATCTGCCTCACTCTTGGTGAAGCCAAGTCCAGTGAAATAGCTATCGATCCGAATGTACCAAGCACGGAGTGCTTGTTTCAGCCCATACAGCTCTCTTTTGAGCCTGCACACATGCGACTCGCTGCTAAAGATCTCAAATCCTTCAGGCTGCTCAATGTTTACCTCTTCCTCAATGATCCCATTGAGGAACACAGTATTCACATCCATCTAATGAATGTGCCAACCCATCTGCGCTGAGAGAGCAAGGATGGTTTGTATGGAAGAATATTGTGCGACAAGTGCAAAGGTTTCTTCATAGTAAATACCCTCAACCTGTGAGAAGCACCGAGAAAAAAATCTTGCCTTATAGTTCTCAACACTCCCATAAGCAGCTTGCTTCACCTTGTAGATCCATCTTGATCCTACAAAGGCGATTTTCCCAAGCCCCATGGGGGCAAAACTCTGTGCTTGTTTTGAAAATGGAGTCATGCTACTCCATATTCACATCTACCCATGTGAGTTCCTACATTGCTGTTCAAAGAGAATGACTTTGTCTCTGGCTTCACTAGGTCACATAAGAGCCATGTATCAGTGTAGTCGGTATTTGTCTCTTGTCTACACGTGATGTAGGGACTCACTACATTCTATGCTGCATCCACCTTAGGTCTCTCAATGCAGCGGTACACTTCCTACCTTTTTCAGGATGTTGTGGTGCATGAGTGGACTCCTCCACTCCCCATGATCTCCTCCACCTTGGTTGATCCACATCCGAGCTCATCTTTTCAGAACGAAGTTTCTCCTCCCATGGAAGTGTAGCTCCCTCTCAAGTGACAACTTGAGCTTTCACCTCATTGAATTTTATATCCCGTCGCATAACAGTCATCCAACTATTTGGAAAATACACACGATAGTTATGGGGTGTTTCTGTGTACCCCACAAATATCCCAACTTCTGCAGTTGGCTCCAGCTTCTTCCTGGCGTCCTTCGTCACATGAATGTAAACAGGTGAGCCAAAAATCTTCAAATGAAAAATATCAAGCTTCTTACTAGTAAAAGTTTCCTCAGGTGTACTCATGCCAAGTACTCTATGAGGACAATGGTTTTTCACATAAACCGCAGTGTTGCATGATTCCGCCCACAAGTGCATTGGTAGGCTAAATCATCGGCCTTCTCGTCGGCACCGAATATTCGTGCTTTCTCCGCGACCCCATTCTGCTGTGGGTTATGAGGCACTATGAGTTCTCTTCGAATTCCTTCTTTTCTACAGAAGTCTTTGAATTTTCCCGGTCTGTTCACACGTATCTCCTTCAGAGCTTTCACCTTCCTGACATCCTTCCACCAATTCCTCTAACTCACGAAGAGAGGAGATTTGAGCATTGCTCTGTTGCAGAAGATCTAGCATCTACGAGAAAATTCATCAGCAAATATCACATAATACCTGTGTTTCTCTGTTGAAGCAACCGAGAATGGTCCACACACGTCTATGTGAATTCTCTCCAGGATCACCGATGCACGGTTCTCCTTCTCATGAAAGGTGGTCTTCACAAAATTACCCATTGTACATCCTTTGCACTGATCTGACTGCGCAAGAGTACCCTTGGGAAGTCTAGTAGAAATTTGCTACAAAATTTTCAAAGCGCCATGGTGAATATGGCCCAATCTCCAATGCCATAACTCACCCTCATCCTGGCTCACCACTTCTTCTGCTTTGCCCACCATTGCAGCGCAACCATCTACCTCTAGCTTGTAGAGATTCTTAATTTGAACCCCTATGTTCTTGGTTTGACCCGTTGTTTTATGTCGAAGGAAGGCTTTTCCCTCACTAAAAACAACATCATAACCTTTGTCTTCCAGCACTGTGACCGAGACCAAGTTCTTCTTTGAACTGGAACATGCATTACACTCTTCAACAGAATGGATACCGGACTCCTCTCAAAGTTCATGGTCCCAAAGGATTTCGCATTGTCTCACACAGCCATCATCGCCCATATGTATATGCATCGAGTCCTTCTCCTCCAGAATCCTTTGAATAACTCTTTGTCTTCCCGTTATATGAAACGCACCATGTCGAATACCCATAGCAGTCCCATGCGGCTTGAAATGACATGCGATCAAAAAGAAAAATCTAGCTCAAAATTGAGAAGCTAAGACTCTACTACTTGTCCTCCGGCCTACTTGTTCTTCTTCTTCGCGGGTAGTTGATATGGTGATATCCATGCTCGTGACAGTGAAAACACTTCACTTTGGACAAGTCCTACTTCTTGCCTTTCACACCGGATTTAGAAGGATTTTTCTTCCCCTTCCCTTTCCTTGCTTTGGAAGCCAAACTGCAATTCTCTTCATCTTCATTCTTTGATGAAGATCCATCCCTGGTACCCCGCCTTATCTCATCCTGCACAAGATTCGACCAAAGTCGCTTCCATCTAAACGGTTTCTCCGTCCATTGATAAGATTCTTGTGCTTCCTTTTAACTCTTCGAAGCAAGAGCCAAGCTCACCAACTCTTCATCATCAACAGTAACCCCCACACTTCCCAATTCATCCTTGCAGTGGACAAACTTCGTGAGGTATTTTGGAATACTGTTTCCCTTCTCCATTTTTTATTTTCTAAGCTTGTCTTTAAGCACCAACTTCCTCTAGTCACTTCTGCTTTGGAAAAAGTTTGTCAAAGCCTTCCACATTAATAATGGAGTGGATTTCCCCTGAAACTAGACATTGTGGTCAAATACTGTAGAATCCTCCTGCGTCTTCCAGGTATGCACACCATGCATCAAGTAATGCTGACATCGCTAAATCCTTAGGAACATTGTTATTGATGAACTCCTTTAAGCTCTTATCTCCAAGCACCTCCTCCATCCACTGACTCCTTCTGAGCTATGTAATTAGAGCTCCCATCAAGGACATACTCCAATCTCCTTTGTTGAAGAAGACGAACAAATCTGGACAGTTACACCAAGTCTGCAGCAAAGTCTGAATTGTCCACCCGGTACAAACTCACTTCACAATTTCAATTTCAATCAAAATACTGTATTCACGAGGTAAAAATTCCATATTTTCATATGCATATGTCCTAGATCCCCCTGATATCACACTATTTAACTTTATGCAAGATACTGAATCTATTCCACTTGTTAATATTTTGTGGAAAAATTAATTGCACACACATGTGAAGCATAAACAAAAATATTCAATCGCACATAACACAATTTTTTTTTTAATTGGGAAAGCCTAAATCTAAAAACCCAAACTATATATTATGTAACATGGAGATCATATGAAAATCTCATACAAGCATACAAATCTTATCACAAGCTCTCAATACAGTACAATCATCATACACTAATCAAGCCTAATCTTTCAAATCCATGCACCGATCTATGCCACCTACTAGCCTGCCTCCACTATGCAATCTCTACTGAAGAATAGCTTTGGAAGAATTCGAATTACTCCATCCTTGACTGCGCAATCCTCATTGGCATCTCCAATATGTGTTGGATGCAATCAATGCATCACTATAGTCACAACAGATAGTCTATCTTGCCCTTTCACCTATCTCTCCACTGGTCTCCACTGAAACTGCCATCCACTGTAGTTAACTGTTGTATTGTTCGGTTGATTAATGAGTTATTATTTGTGAATTAATTAACTAATTAATTCACTCCACTCTCACTAGTGTATCAATCAGTTAGACTAGATACAACCAACTCAACTGAGTCTAACTGAGTTAAACTGAATACAACTCCATAACTACTTCTTCCAACTGTGTCATAACTCTGCCACTTGAGTTCTAACTGAGTCCTCCATGACAACTCCGATGTCTCTCAAAATAACGTAATTCCTTGTCCAGCTGCTATGCCACATGCGTACCAATGGTAGAAGTGCTCCAAGAGAGTAAGTTGTTGTTTAGAGTCTGATTATTATTAAGAGCTAATAATAATCGACATGCATCTATTTTTAGATTGACGATCTATAAATAGACTTCACCCAATATTCTAAAAATAAAATTTCATCTATTTTTCCAACTTGATCAACCATCCACAAATAGCATCCTGCAACTTCTGAAATATGATCGACATGTCTAAAAATAGACTTGCGCCAAAAATAGCTTGCGGGCCCACTTAGTGAAGGTGACTTTTTTCGCTAAGCTCATCATCTTGTTGAATCTCAACACAAAAAACGGCAGAAATCATTGGTTCACCGGACACTGTTACCAGTGCGTCATCTTACTGTAGAGCACCGGTGCTTTAAAAATACGTTGCCCCGGTGCCTCCTAAAAGTGTGCGAAAACAGAAAGAGCCCGGCGTGGCATATAGGAAACACATTGGTACTCCAATAAAAACCCCGCGCACCGGAATAGGGTTAAATAAAAAAAAATTATGGCCAAAAAACCGCAGAAATCATTGGTTCACTGGACACCGTTACCAGTGCGTGATGTTTTTGTAGAGCACCTGTGCGATAACGTTACGCCGCCCTAATGCCTCCTAAAAGCACGCAAAAACAGAAAGAGCCTAGAGCAGCATACAAGAAACGCACCAGTGCTGCATTAAAAATCCCGCGCACCGGAATAGGGTTAAATAAAAAAATTACGCCCAAAAAATCGCAAAAATCATTGGTTCAATGGACACCGTTACTGGTGCGTTGAGTTACTGTAGCGCACCAGTACATTACAGTTTGTCACCCCAGTGCCTCCTAAAAGCGCGCGAAAACAGAAAGCGCCTGATGCGGCATTAAGACAATGCACCGGTACTCTAATAAAAAACCTCGCGCACAAGAGCAGGGCTAAATAAATAAATAAATAATTATGGCCAAAAAACCACATTTTTCACTTTTGTCAGTGCGACAAAGCTCTCAAGCACCGGTGCAAGTTATCCTTGCTTGAGCCGCACTGACATTCGTGCTCCCATTGCACTTATTGCACGCACTGTTGTTGTACATTGCCACTAATCTCCAACTTGAATTTTATAAAATAGTGGACAAATTTTCCTTTTTTTAATTGTACAGCCAATATGCCTCCTCGATGGGTAAATGTATAAGTATTTTTCTTGTTTTTCCATAATTAAACCTTTTAGCAGATTAGAATTTGAAAAAACCTTAAAATTAACCATTAAAAAAAAAAAAAATGTTGCGCAGTGCGCTCGAGCCATTCGGCTTGCACCGGTTGCAGTGCAGTGCTGAAGGAGTCTGCACCAATTCTGGTGCAGTACCGTGAGGCGCACGATGTTATTTTAAAAAAATTAAAAGTGTGGTGCGGTCATTTACTAGGCCGCACCGTTGACAATGTTGAATCGCGGCCACCCGGTGCGTTGATGAAATTATCCGCCCCAGGGCACGTAAGTTTTTCGATGCACCGGAACCACAAATCGACATTGTCAACGGTTCGGGTTGGTAAACCGGTGCTAAATGTATCCACACCGGTTCTGGGGTGGATTCCAAATGCGCACCATGTAATTTTAAATTTTACGACAAAGAGCGGTGCGCTCGGATACCTGGCCACACCGTACGACTATGTACGGTGGCAGGAGGGCGATGTGTTGAGTTAGATATAAGCCCCGGGGCGTATAGTGAAGTCAGCGCATCGGCCTCCTGACACCGCACTTAGTGAACGGTGCGCTAAAAATATTTTCTGGAGCACCGCTCCCGGTGCTTTTTATATCATTATGTGCACCGTCGCCAGTACGTCTCTGTGGAGGGACGCACCGTTACCGGTGCGTGACTGTGTTTGTGGAGCACCGACTCTTGTTTTATTTATTTTCAAAAAATATTTATATACATATATTTTTAAATACATGTGTCATTTAATTAAAAAATTGTGTTTAGTATGTCAATCATTCAGAGACATGAAAGGAGAGAAGAGGAGAAACAAAAACAACAACAGGCAGAACAATATAACATGGTTCGCCTGTGGGAGGCAAGAGAGAGGGAGAGAGATGCGTACCCTCACCCTATTACAGTAGCAACGTAGGGGCTCCTAAGGCAGGTAGGCCTCCTCAAGTTCTATGAGGAGGCTACTTCCCTAAAGTCTCATAGTGGTTTTTTGAGACATCTTATCCGAAGGTGGAATGCCCAGCAACAGGCTTTCTGAGTTGGTATCGACCAGTGGCACACACCCACTGAGGAGAATGTATATTTTATTACATGGCTTTCGAGGATAGGGGTGGATTTTCCCTCGTTCCCTGAGGTTCCAGTTGGTTGTGTGGCAAGGAGTCAGTTAGTTTACTCCCAGAGATACATTAGACCGGATATATTGTCTCCTTTATATTTTCAAGTCTCCGGAGGACAGTTACGTATTGGTGTGTTTGGTCGTGAGGAGGTCCAGTGTCTCTCACTTATCATTTCGACCATTTCGCACAACACCAGTGACAGGAAACGCATTAGTTGCTAGCTTTTATATTATGTTGATTCTTTACTATAGTAGCCACGACTTGTCAGGTGGTCTGCCATTTTTTTATGGCAGTTCTGTACATCATTAGATAGATGTCGTGCTCGTGCACAAGGGAGGGTCAACTTCCCTTTTACTTCAAAGATTTTTTGTTTATTTTTTGAGAGGTTTCTAAAGACGAGACCTTCTTTTCTTCGGCAGCCTTGTAGGCCGATTACTGAGGCATGTATGCATATGTGGGGGCAAATGATGCCCAAGAGGGAGGAGACTCTTTTTCTAGCGAGGATATCAGATGATGCACTGGAGCTGCTAGCCAGTGTTGATGAGCATCCCTTCATTATGGTCCCCTGTCCTTATGTCGGGTTGGATTGGTGAGGGTGTGCCAACATCCTCTTCACAGATGATGAGCCGCCAAATGATAGAGGTAATATTACTATTTTATTTAAATTTATTTTAACATTTTCTTTAACTTGTTTTTATTAAATTGTCTAATTATTATTGTGTACTTGTATATATTTTGCAGACATTGGCTCTTATGATGGTGAGGATCAGATGCCGCCACCACCACTTGATCCAGTTGTGGATCTTGATGATGATGCAGAGGGCATGATGGTAGATATTGCCGAGGATCAACAGGAGGCCAGTGTAGATCAGAGACCTGCTCCTGCTGGTGCGCCGACCCACGGTCGACGTTTGAGTGATGCTAGATATAGGATGGAGTTGGGCGACTAACTCATTGCATTGTTTTTTGAGGCGGGCATCTTCCCCACTGATTTTAGAGATGTAGAGACTGATGATAGGCTCTTACAGATGTGGAGAGATATGCCGCGTGACATGTACAACCTAATGCGACATGTCCTAGGAGTTATGACAAATTTTACACGACTGACAAGGATTGTCGCACGTTACGAGCGAGCCGCCGCACATGATGGATAGTTTGCGAGGCGCAGCGTACCATCGACATCTCATGATCGTTCACGGCCTCGCGTCGCACCAGATTTGCATGAGCCTCCAGTAGCATCTACCAGCAGTCATCATGGAGATGAGGCTCAATCATCGGCTGATCCATGACATTTATATTACAGTTGTATATTTTTAACATTATTCAGTTATATATATATATATATGATATGGTCCATGTATTTTATGTTCATTTTGCAGTTGTACTTAATTTACATGTTGGTGATCATCATTATAATGTGTATGTTGTTAGGTCATGTTAGATATGTTCATTTAATTATGTGCAACTTGCAAAGAGATGTGTATGTGATAGCATGAGATGTATATTTGATGTTTGTGTTGTACTGATGATGTTAATATATAATGTTAATTGTGTTTTGTTAGATGATCATGATCACGATGATGTAGTTAGCGATTTTGAATGTGTTTTTTAGTCAAATATGATGTTTGTACGATGTTTATCATGAACATGATGTTTATTAATTAATTTATAAATACCAAATGATCAAGATATTGTAAATTTGTAATATTTGTATTTCTAATTGTATTTAAAATTCTAAAATTGTAATTGTAATGATATATATGTAAATTTCTAAAATTGTAATTGTAATTGTAATTTTTTAATTTGTAAAATTGTAATTGTATATATGTAAAATTCTAAAATTGTTATTGTATGTGAAATTGTAAAATTGTAATTGTAATTCTAATAATTCTAATAATTCTAATTCTAATTATAATTGTAATTGTATGTAAAATATTTGTAAAATTTTAATTGTATTAATGTGAAATGAATTTATTAAAATTTTTAAATTTGTAAATTTGTAAATTTTAAATAATTGTAAAATAATAAATATAGAATAATATGATTTATTGTAACATAAGGAAATTTAGAAAATAATGCAAATAAATTCCTGTACTTAATTAGAATTATCATTATTTTATTATGATCTTAGATACAAAAAAAGAATTAATTTATACAATACGCCATTGTTTTGAGACGAAGTACATAATACCAAATTATCAAGTGAATTATTGATTTTAACATTAACACAATGCAAATTACCAATTAATTCAAATTAATACATATTACATTAATATTTCGAAAAACTCATCTTAAAAAGTATAAATATTGATGAAATAACACATATTGTGCCATATCACTCTCGGTTCTCATGATCACCCTCATTATCTTCTAGCTCGCATGGCATGATAACACTATTGTTCTAAAAAATATGTTTTGATCTAGGGTCATGTGTCAGTACGAACCACCAATCCCTATCCAACACATCTGGGTAGAAAAACACCTGGTTGCAGTGTTTAGGGAAAACATAGGGCTCCTTAGCTTCATCCCACATCTTTCTAGAGTTGATACATATTAGCCTACTATCGCGATCTTCCTTTACATTATTCCGATCAAAGGTGTCCCACCACTTGCACCTAAAAATAACACATTGGAAAGAAGAAAAATCCACTTCAGTGATCTCTTGTATCTTTCCGACGTAACCTAACGTCCCTCTTACTAGTTGTTGATCACGGTGGCTAGATCGACTAGATTGATCGAACTCGACTTCCACTCCATAGTCTTGTGTGATGTTTCCAGCATCAGCATTTTCTGTGCGAAAATGGTGTCCATATGCCCACATAGATGGGAACAAATGCACCTATTATAAAAAAGTTTTAAAAATCATATAAGTGTCATGTGTCTTATAAATAATAATCCAACAGTTAAAATATGAAATGTAGATGTCTTAATATAAGTTTCAAATTTACATATAAATTAAAAATATTATTACCGAGTTGCTACACCCAATCCCTACGTTTAGTGCATCCTCTTCAGCACGTGGGTAACGACCGGTAGCACCGTATTTGTCTCTGACTTGGTCAGCAACCCAACTTTTGGGGCATATTTTTGGCATATTTTCTTTTAAATGATCGGGGTAAGGCACACGTCTACCATTCAACCATCTGAATTCTTTCCTGTCACTATCCCATTTCATCTTGTTTTGTTCGTACAATGCGACCCACGGTTGTGTTGCTTCATAATTGTAAAGAACAAATTTATTGATTGCTTCAATTTTTTCATTCGCTAATGAAATCAAAACAACATTATATAGTACTTAGAGATCAAAATATACATTATATCAAAGTTCAACATGAATATTGATTATTTTTTGTAAATTTGAAAAATTATAAGTTGCTTACTCTTTATCAAGCACTTTTTTCCACTCGTTTGGAGCAACTCTCCTTCTCTTTTGTCTTCATCCATTTCATCATCCCAAATCACCACACCTGATCTGTTGTCGATCTGCTTGATGTACTCACTAGCATAATAGAAAGACTCATACGATATGTACGCCTCTGCCATAGACCTCTTGGGTTTTGCCCTTTGTCGAACAAAACCTTTCAATTTCTTCATGTACCTCTCTAAGAAGAACATCCAACGACAAGAAACAACCCCAACTAATTCAACCTCATCTACCAGGTGGATTAGAAGATGAACATGTAAGTCCATGAAACTCATTGGCAGTTCCTTCTCAAACATACAAACAATCTCAACTATCTCTTGACGCCACCATGGAATGCTAGCCACATGAATCTCCTTTGACGTGATCCAACGTACAAATGCAGATAATTTAGATATGGCACGTCCTAGGTCTTGAGGGAATTCATGTTTCACACACCCACGCACAAACAAAGGATAATGACACTGCAAAGTAATTATAAAAACGTGCAATAATATACAAAATTAGTTATGTTTTATGATCACCGCATGGGATAAAATTTATTAATATAACAAATAATACAATCATGCTTTTGACATTATACGTACTCTTAGAAGATTCAAATGGTCATGCGATTTCAACCCCGACAAATGGTCATCCACGATGAAGCAGCATCGTAGTGAAGACCCATATGAAGTTGGCACCCTCACATCCATTATAACTTCCTTTGCCAAAGATATATCATCTTTTTTTTAAATCCATGGGACATCACCTTCTTTGAAAAACCATGAATTAGAGGGACCAGTGCCTGCCTCTGATCCCGTACTTTCTAATCGTCTTGGCCAATATTTATTTTTAGTTTTTGAAGTAATAAGATCTTTCCTAACCACCAATGTGTCACTTTGTTTCGATGATATGTGCCTCCATAAAGAAGATGAAACATTTTTAAATATATGCATGGGATCTAATAAGTGGGAAATCTTAAGATGCTCTTAATATGGGAGGTCATGAAAGATAGATTTCCTTTTCATCCCAATGGGAAATTTCTCAACATAGGTGTTGAAGAAATCTAGATGATAAAACTTAGGCTCCCCATTTGAATCGAACATTTTTGTGAACTCCTTCTCCTTCTCTCTCTCATATGCTCTAAGCCATTTAGCTGGTGTCATTATTGGAGGCCTTTGGGTTCTTTCTCATTTACCATTGAAAGCGGATGTTGCTCTTCTGTAAGGGTGTTGTTCTGGTAGGAATATCCTGGAGCAATCATACACTGGATTTTGTAGGTCCTTGGACCATCTAGCTTTCAGAGAAGGTCCACAACATTTACATCCAAAATACCCTTTTGTTACAAGACCTACAAGATTATATTTTTATACATTAATTAATATGCATGGCACATTAAATAATATCATGAAGATTAGAACAAATAATATTACAACAAATTAAATAACTAATATGTGAAAGAATATTGTTACATTATATATAAACAAATCAATAAATTAAACATGTAATTTACCAGAGAAAACTCCTAAGCCTGGATAATCATGTGTTGTGTAAGCACATATGCCATACAACATAAACCTCCTCTCTATTATGATGGATCTTGATACATCATATACATTTATCCCATCCCATAATTCCTTCAATTCATCTAGTACTAGTGGTTGTAAGTAGACATCCATATTCTTGACTTGTCTTCTACCAGGGACTATGAGAGCTAACATAAGATGTTCATTCTTCACAGACAACCATGGGGGATATTGTTATTGATCACTACTATAGGCCAAACAAAATAGTTGGTGTTCTGGAGGGAATATGGGTTGACGCCATCCATGGCTATGCTGAGTCGTAGACTTCGTACTTCATTGTTGAATTTTTCGAGCCATGTATCCTCTATACGCTTCATGGCTATTGAATCAGTTGGTATTTGCATAAATCCCAACTCACTTCTGTGTGAGGCATGCCATCTCTGCAACATAGCTAATTCTTTGCAATGAAATAGCCTTTGAATCCTTGGGATTATAGGCATGTGCCGCAATATCTTAAAAGGAGTACCAATACGTGATTTACCCTTCTTTTTTTATTTATCATACCTGTCATGCCCACATTTTGGACACATCTCTTTGTCTGCATATTCTCCTCTATATAGAATACAATCATTTGGACATGCATGATATGATATGTACTCAACACCCAACATTTTCAACAATTTTTTGCCTCTTCGCAGCTACCGGGCAAGACATTATCACTCGGAAGAACCTTGTCTTTGAATAACATGTAGTTGGTGATCATGGAAAAATATATTAATAAATGTACATTAATGTCGATATAATTATTAATGTTCATAAAATTTAACATTTGTAATGTTCATTGCAGTGTACTGATTATATTTCAAATTTATATATAAGGGAAGTACTTTATGGTAACTTAGCTCAAAAGTTCCGAGAAACATGCATTCAACAAGCCAAACTTTTCTTTCAATTTGTACAGTAACATCGTTGTCCCCAACTAGGGATACTTTGACTGACCGCTGGGTCTAAAGAGAGGGGTGGTGGAAGAAAATTTAAGGCTTTCGAAAAAGGTGTCAGTGATATGAGCATCATCCCCTAGCTGATCATCATTTTGGAATGCATCTAACAACATTGTCTCCATGCCATTCGTATCCCTTAAGTAATCATCCATACCAACCTCTATTTGATTGTATTCATTGCCAGCTTGTGAAGAACTTCTATTAATGTTGTAGTCATTCCTAATTGGTGAATCTAGACGTAGCAGGAATTGAATCAGTGGTTGATTCAACCATTCTTGGTATCGTTCCTCTCTGATTTTTTCTCTTAATTCAATCTTCTCTCGATTTGACATCGTCGTGGGGTGCAACAGAAGATGTTAGGTAGGTCGTTCATCATCACTAGAATCCTAATAATTAAAAAAAAAAAAATTGAACATGATTAGTACAAAATATTATGATATCAATTTGTAACCACATTGACAATATTGCATGATTATAAATTGGTTTGACGTTGAAATAATTACATATTAATCAATATATATACCAAACAATTATAATTATAATTACCATCATTGTCCCGGGATTGTGGCTAGAAGATGCAATATTGTTACAATTGGCAGGGTGAAGCGGCTGTCCATTTCCATCTACCAAATGCGTCTTGCAGTATGCAGCTCATGATAAGAACTTTCAATGTTTTGGAGCAGTAATTTGAATATAATTTTGTGCATCTGAACTCGATGATGAATCTGCATGAACCTGCAAATTTGTATACATTATAAATTTAATTAAGTTGTGCATGATTGACTACATGAATAAAAAACATACATAAATTCAATTAGATAGTGAAAAAATAAAACAAATCTGAAGTAAATATTACGTCTCCACATGGATAGGGAGAACTCCGCGATGGACTTTGAGAAATATTATGGAACGAGATGGATTTTGAAGAATTTTCCATTTCATATAATATATGATATTTTCTCCCTACATTTGAGCAAAACAACAATAAATTTTGGTGCACAAACCCAAATGTAATTCCGGTGCGTATTGTTCAGATAACCGCACCATTCAGTTCTTTATTTTGCACCCCAGTGCGCTTTTGTAACAAGTATCTCCAGTGCAGTTCAATTAAACGACGCACCGGTAAACGAATAACCACAATAAAAAAAATCGCAACCCTATTTTCTTTAAATGAAAAAAAAGCGGTAAATTGAAAATTGGGTGACAAAATATTTTCGAAAATCTAATTTCATAAAACATTTCTTTAAATACTAAACACTTTTCATTATTTCACTATTTTTGCAAAACATTTCAGCCAGAGATTTGCAGGATACATACCTGGAGCAAACAAAGCACGATAGCACTGTGGAGCAGGGAAATATGTTTGAACAGAAGTATTAAAACAATCCGAATTCCAAACCTCTGGTAATTCAAACCTTGTACCATATAATTTTAAACGACGTGAGTAAAGTTTATTGTTTTTTTGTACTTTTTTCTGTAGTTTTTTTTATGCAGTGAAATAAGAAATCAAAGTCTATTGTTTTATTTTATTTTTTCTCTAGTCTTTTATGAAGTAAAATACAAAATCAAATCTTATTGTTTTTTTAACTTTTTGTTTCTGCAGTTTTTTACCTTTTCTACAGTTTTCAGAAACAAAAATAAAAAAAGAAATCAATTTTTAGAAACAAAACCCTAGATTCCTTTTGTTTCTGCCATTTTTTCTCCCTCTTTCTTTTCAATTTAGATTTATAGGGTTTCTGTACGCATAAGAAATCCAACCCATGGGATGACTTGCATAGTCAGATCCCATTCCATTTTGGCCCTTGCGTCAATCTTAAAAAAAATACAGATTTTTTTTTTTTCCGGTGCGCCCTGCGTAAAGTTGCCCACCGGTGCGCTTGGTTATACTAGCGCATCGCGCAAGTATAGTGATAAAAAATTAAAGAAAATAAATTATGTTTTTATCAGTGCGCCATATGTAACATATGGCACCGGTGTACTATTACATTATGGCGCACCGCACAACGTGTTGTTTTGAAAAAAAACCATTTTACAAACATACCCTACATTATTTTTGTTTCTGCGCTGTCTTCTCCCACTTACCGTGATTTCAGAATTAGGGCTTTTCAATTTATATTTATAGGGTTTATATTGCTAAATATAAACCTTAGACATCCAACGAACGGGTTGACCTACATAGTCGGATCCCAATCCATGTCGGCCCTTGCGTAAATTTAAAAAAAAAAAATCGGTGCGCCCTCTCTAAAAGAGTGCACCGGGCGCTCTGTTATCACAATGCACCACGAAATTACTGTCATAAAAAATTAGAAAAATATGCAGCCGGTGCGCTATTTCATTATGATGCACCGCGAACGTTCAGTTTCGAAAAAAAAAAACTTTCAAAAAATACAAACCTTACTTTCTTTTTGTTTCTCCCCTTTCTTTTTCTTCTTTCTGTGATTCAGAATTAAGACTTTTCAATTTATATTTATAGGGTTTGTATTGCTAAATATAGACCTAATACATGCAACCGAAGAGACGATTAGCATAGTCGTATCCTAATCCATGTCGGCCTTGGAATGATTTAAAAAAAAAAAGAAGAAGATTTTTTACCAGTGTGCCCTATGTAATGTAGCGCACCAGTGCTCTATTGTTTACAAGAGCACCGGATAAGTAATGTGAAAAAATAAGATTTTTTTAATGGTGCACCATATGTAAAATATAGCACCGATTTATGCTAAAAAAACTAACACTGGACGATTTTTATTATTTTTATGATGGTTAACCGGTGTGGTCATTGGCATGTAACGCACCTGGGCTTCGTGTTGACATAGATCACCATATGGTGTATTATACTATTTTTTTGGTGCGTGGTAAATACATACACGCACCGGCGTCGGTGTGTTCACAATGAATGGAGCACCGGTTTTGTTAGAATTTTTTTTTTTAATTGAGAAGTTGACATTTTATTTAAAAACATATTATTAACTGATATGATACAAGTTTTATATTGTTAAAGAAATTACTGAAAAGAGATCAAGTAACAAAAATAATGATAACACATCAAGATCAAAAGAAAAAAATGCAAGTTCTTTGTAATTTTTTTACAAAAAAAATATTTTTGAACTATATGTAAGTTTAAATAATATGTATTGTTTAATGTGTATCATGCAGAGCCACAAAATGATGGAGCCTGATAAGATTATTTCTTATCTAGGACCAGAAGAACGTATAATCTTGATAGAAAAATTGCAAAAGGATGAATCAGGTGAATGAAAAAATACTATCGATCCAATATGAGTTTCTTTTTTTAGTTTTGATTAATAATATAATTAAAATTATTAGATAACATGTGTGAAAAATTCTATTAATACACCTCTGTTTAGTGTTCTACATGGACCAACAACTCAGAAAAGGAATGTTGTTCTAAGAAAAGAAAAACAATAGAACATGCAAATGAAAATGAATTGCTCCTTAGCTCATCTGGAGTGGTGTTGGAGGTTAACGAAAGGGGGAAAAACTTTTACAAATGTTTGAGGGATCTAGTGGAACGAATGTATAGACGTTCTTTCCACTTACAATACAAAAACCAATCCTCTAATTCCAAGAACCATATTTTATGTAAATTACAGGAAGAGTTTCCAGAGAATTGGTCAATGAAACATGTCAGACTTTTAATAGCAAAAACGTACAACAACAAAAAAGAAGGAATGAAAAAGTAATATTCCTTTAGATGTTTGTCTATAATTATTTATAAATATCACTTTTGTTATACTTACTTTTCATATATCAATATAAAAATTAAATAGTTTATTGTCATGTTACATTTTCAGGAAGATTATGAAAATCTCAAAAGATGAACGAGCTGATATCAGAAATATGCCAATAGGAATGTCCAAAAAGGTGTACAAGGAGATGGTCAAAGAAATGGACAAAATTGCATCGCAGGAGGAGCCATCTCAACAACAACGTGCTTCAAATGTAATATGTAATCATTGAATTTTTTTATCATTAGGTAAAATAAATAAACAATTTAGCATTAAATATTAATTTTCAAGTATTTTCTTGCAGAAAAGAAAAGAAAATGGAACCCATTCAACACATAAAACAAGACAACAAGGAAGAAAAGGATTGATATCTAAGTTTGTGAGTAATTGTTACTTCCTTATAACAACTTAACTAGATTTCATTTTTGTATTTTTAAGTTGTTTTACAAAAATCATCATTGAATGTCTCCAAACAGGTGCTAACATACAAAGAAGAACCATCAGAGGAATTGATTGAAATTGGTTTAAATATGGGTTGTGCATATATGTTGGCATATCATAACTTAATTGTGGAATTTGTAAGAATCTATCGATCTTGTTTTACTTAGCTCCATCTATAATTAATAGAAAAAATAAATCTTTTATATTAAATATATGATTTCTTATGGGGTATAAAACTTGCAGGAAACAAAGTATGGCACTGCACCAACAGATCAATTCTTGAAAGATGGCATGTTACATGGTTTTGAAAGAATTTGTATAGATAATGAATCAATTGGTACGTCATTTCTTTTCGATTTACATTGATTTATATTATTTAATATTGCAATTTTCATTATTCTCACCAATGTATATACACTCATTACAGTTTATTTTTATGTTTGTAGATGGAAGAAGGTGAGGAAGAAGAAAACAATCAACGTCGTGAACAAAACATTTTTTAAAATAGCCCAAGTCATGGAAGTAGCTCTAGCAGTGATAGGAGTTCAAGCGAAGAATGATGATCACTATGTTTGGATATAAAAGCAAGGCATTGTACTATTTTTGGGAAAAAGTCTGTGAAATCAAACATTTTCTTTAATGTAACGGACATAGTGTCCCAATTGAAAGATAAATGGATACCAATAACTTTCCCATTTTGTATGACAAAGAATGTCTTATTCATATATATAATAAAAAATGTTTTAATTTATTCTATTGCGTTCTCTATTTTCACTATTGTGCTCTCCATTTTCGTTCTCAGATGCAGTAATAAGAATTTAATTCATATGAATATTGTTATAACATATATATGTGTTGAATTTTGATGAATAATGAATTTTAAAAAACCACAATAAATATGATATGATATAACAAATTAATCTAAACATCACATTCTAATCCATTAATAAAAAATTAATTAATATGAATATTGTTATAATATGTGTCGAATTTTGATGAATAATGAATTTAAAACAATCACATTAATTGCATTGCCACAGGTCAATGTTTCTAAAAAATACAAAATGAAAACTGATGCGCTTATATTATTAAGCGCACCAGTGCATTTTTACTACCTATCGGGACCACACAAATACCAAAACCAGTTAAAAATATCGAGGCGTTTGTGCGGTATGGCGCTCCAGTGCGTTTATGTATCTATACGCATCGATGTCATTTCACCTCCTATGAGCACCGCACAAGTACCGATACCAATTATAAATTGTGGTGCGTCTATGTGATACTATACACCAGGGTGTTTTTTCTGTCTATACACACCGGTTCATTTGGATGACCAATAGGCACCGCACAAATACTGATACCAATTAAAAATCTCGGTGAATTTGTGTGATAGTACGCACCGGGGCGTTTATGTGTCGATAAGCGTCGGTGCATTTGTATGACATATTTGCATTGCACGAATACCGATACCAATTGTAAACCTCGGTGCACTTGTGTGATACGATGCACCGAGGCGTTTATATAAGCATACACACCGGCGCGTTGATACGACCTATGGGCACTGCTCAAATCCCAAGACCAATTAGAACGGCCCCGTGCGTTGTATCACCAACACCAAGCCCGGTGTTTTTATTTTCCTTAACGGCCTGCTGCATTATCCTTCGACCGCCCCGCTGCGCTATCTACCGATACACACTGGTGCGTTAAATCCTGATAAGAGCACCGATGAAAAAACATCTGTAATAACCTCCGACCGCCCATTTTTTTTTAGTTGTGTTGAATTTTCGTTAAAATCTCTGCCAAAACCTCCGTTACCAGAAGCGGATGTGGTAGCATATGTTTTTTTGACAATTTTGGCCAATTTTATAACACTAAAAACCTCCTTTATATCCTCCTCTAGAGGGTCTTTTCCTTGTAGTGCTAGTGAGCCCTCGTATTGAACCAAGAGTGTTGCAACTCCCAGAGTCTACTCTACCTTACTTTATCAACCTGGGTGTTAAAATTCAATTTTGGCATCACTTCCGAAACTCAGATCAGTACAAATAGGGTCTTGCATACCCTAAA
The DNA here is from genome assembly GCA_034641835.2 of Pinus albicaulis. Classification (NCBI taxonomy): domain Eukaryota; kingdom Viridiplantae; phylum Streptophyta; class Pinopsida; order Pinales; family Pinaceae; genus Pinus; species Pinus albicaulis. The sequence continues at coordinate 20,272 of JAXQQM020067587.1, forward strand.
TCAGTTGCTACTTGCCTTAAACAAGTCATCCCATTGTTGGTTTTTATCCATGAAAGTTTCATTGATTGAAATCTAGTTGAAATGCTCCATTGAGCCACCAACGCACCCCTAGACTGTAGTAATTTATTTGCAGAGCACTTAATCCCATGAAAAGCAGTGTTGCATAGCACCTAGGCTCACTTAACAGTGCATTGGTCGACTTTGAGTGAATTATTCAAATGATTCTATGAATATTCCCACTTTCTAGTGCCTTCTAGAAGTGGTTCCAACTATCATGCTATCTAATAACTTCGAAGATGAACACCATGGAGCCATTAAATCACTTATCATATTATTCCATTGAATAAGGAAACTCCCTCATCCATTAATGGAAAATCCATTAAATGACTAATTAATGCCAAACTACCCTCATTCCTTATAAATTGAGCATTGATCATAGTGAAAAAAGAGCTTGAGTTTTGTAGTGTTATGCTGGTGAGATTATAGATCTTTGAGGTATTATTTGTAAGTAATGTTATGTTGTTGGAATAATGTTGTTGATGTGATAAGGATGGACTAAAGTTGGAGCGAGTTGACATTGAATCAATCCAACTGGTTGTAAGTTCTCCTTCTATTTTATAATAAAGAGATTTTCTCTTTTCCCAATACATGTGTTCATTCTTTTATATATGTATTTTCAAATTCAATCGATTTAGTTTGATTAAGATGAATATATTGTATGCCTTTATGTCGTTTTTTTTTCTTCTTTTAGTAATTGCAAGTACCAATCAAACTAGTTTAGTTCGATTGGGAGCAACAAAAGGGAGACAAACAATAGCGAAGGATCACAAGTAGGTGTTCTTCTCTTATATTTTTATCTTAAGGAAAATGGCAAGTGTCTTTCATATGTTCTAGGTGCGTCCACCACACTTGGGGAAATTTATCTATCATAGGTTTGATTTCCATAAAAAAAAATTGGCGACCATACTGGGGATCGATTGATCATGCCTAGTGGTTTTATCCTTGTTTTTTAGCCTCTAGTAGACTTTACTTGCTTCATTAAATTCATTTGAATGTGTTTTGGTGAAATAAGTGTATTTGCTTACCTATTTTGAGATTCCTCTGGCACCAATGCACTGTTGGTCATGACACAGTGCTCTGCAAAGCATTGTTGGCTTAGAAATAGTGCTCTGCAATGCACTGTCTCCCACTTACGAGTGCGTTGCTCCTGTGCCCAAACGAAATTCATCATATTTTTGTCTTTTACCATCTAGTTCAATGTCTTGTTTGCTGTTTTTTCAAGTGTTTAATTGCCTCTAGAGTCCAGATTGCTTCTGCTATTCTTGCTTACTTTGGGTATCTATTTGTTCAATGTTTCTTCTTGTTTTATTTATCATTGTTGAAATAGCTCAAAATTTTATAGTTTACATTTGATTAGTTCTTTATTTTCAAAAGAGGAATTATCATGCTAGTCTTCATTTCTCTGGAAAGTATTAATTGATTGTTTGTGCATTTTTTTTTCTTTCTCATTCATTCACACTTAAAATAAATTGAAAATAAAAACATGCATTTTCATATAGGGTTTGTGAGTGTTGCATAGGAATAGTTAGGGAATTTGCATTTAGATGTGCTTGTTGGTGTTTGCTTACAATCTCATTGTTCTATCCCTTGTAGCTAAGGTTTTCGTTGTCGAAATTGAATTGAAATGAATGCTTATAAAATTAGTTGAATTCTAGGAATTTCAAATAAATCACATGGTGAACCTGAAAGGAAAATTTCTAAGCAAGATCAACTTAAAATTTATCTCAATTAACCTAAGGGAGCATTATCACTTAATGATAACATTTAAAGGTCTAGGCTAGAGACGTGTTCCAGCATCGTAAAACATAGCAGCTATCGTTAATTGTTTGCGATACATTCTAAGTGTGATACCTCATCCCACGTATGTAAGTATATCGGAGCTCGTCCACGTACCTTGAGTATATCGGGAAGTGTTATAGTATGAAAAGTTTATGGGGATGCTCTCATTGTGAGGTTTCGCATTAGATAGCGCTAACACGGATTGGGCCTCCACATACCATCGAGTATATTTGGGAGGACAACATTAGGTTACTTACCATCCATAGGTAACCGAGTCGGCCGCCTTGTACACTCTGATACACCAAACACAACATTCGAGGATATTTCCTACATGTATGTAAGTACTTCGTTTACTGGAGCGGTATATTGCAGTTCACACTTGCTTGGTAATCCTTTTGCCTATCATTACCCTCTTTTTTTAATTTATTTTTTGTAATAAAATCAATTAGCAATCATGGAAGAAGATCAACCCTTTCCCCGACATTTTCGTAGGACAAAAAATAAACCACCTTTACTGCCAGAAGCTACACCTGGTCGGCGAAGGTGATCTCGTCCTGTCGATTCTGATACCTCTAGAACCTTTGGTGCTTCATATTCATCTAATTACTAGATTCATGTGATCCTTTGATTAGCGAGTCTCGAGTCGTTTCTACCGATCCCGGTTTACCTACTATCATCGAGATAAAATCCTCACAATTACCTAAGGACACTAAAGTTGAATTCAATGAAACAGTAAATCCATAACATCTTGATCTTGGATCATGTTTACCCCTATAGGACATTGTCGTTCTTTTACCAAAACATCTTGATCTTGAAGTTGAACAACAAGAAGTTTTTCCCATGCCGGAAGACAATCGATCATCTCATCCTCAGTCATCTGTAACTATTAAGTCTCCTCTTTACCGCATAGTCAGCCGCCTGAAATTTATCTCAAGCCTGATGGTGAAGTAATTCCACCTGGTTTGATTTCAATTGAGGAAGAACCTCAGGAAGAGATACCCCCTACAACTCCAACTCATTTTTGGTCAGGGCTTCATCTTTACCCGTATTTTCCTCATTTGACCTACACTTCTCCTATTGATCCTACTCAGTTTCAAGTTCCCGTAGATTCTTTAGGGTATTTACTGGGTCATTTAACCATGGTTGAGACAACATTCTAGACTGTACCATCTATTATAGTTGTAACAACATCTATTGTTGCTACCTCTTTGATGTTTACTACGACACCTGAGTCTCATATTTACGGTGGTCCGTCTGTCCCATCGGGTTATCACTCTTTATCTGGAACCTACTATGGTGCCTCCTCTAGTCCATGGACTTTTCCCATGTCATCATCTGGAATTTTATCTGATTCCTCTCTTACGAGTATTGAATAGCCTGATCCTTTATTTACATCTTCAACTTAATATCAAGCTGGTCCATCCGATTACCATCCATCTTATCCAGTTTCTACTGAACTCCCACCATATGAAGGTCAGTATTCTCAATCTTGTTATACTCCATATGTTGGGGGGGAACCCATGGTTACCCAATATGGCAGTACTTCATCATTTTTAGGTCAATATTATGTTGGAATGCATGTTTTTCAGTGGCATCCTACCTTGCATCTTCAACCACCAACGATTGTGTACTCATATCAACCAGTTCAACCTGTTCCATCTGTACCTACTACGCTTGTTATTACTTCCTTACCCTATTTACAAGCTCATTTGGTCATAGCTCAGACCTCTCAAGCACGTCCTTCAAGCCTTTACCCTCAATTTTTGGGTCTACAGACTCCACCTCCCAAGGCTGGTTTACAACAACCATTTGTATCAGGTATTCCTCTACCACATGACAGTTTACCCTTGTATGTGATGTCACAGGCTTCTACTCGTCCCGTATATTCACAACCTGGTCCAACCTATTCTGGTTTGGGTTATAATCCTAGTAGGAAACAACCGTATTATCAAATCTCGTGGCAGCCACAACCTCCTCCTCTATCACAACCACAACAACAATTCCAACAGTATCAAACCTATCCTGGACTTGGTCAACAACAAGCTTATCCAATTTCTGGTCAACATACCTATCAAGGTTTTGGTCAACAAACTGACCACTATTAGGGTCACCAGCAACAAATTCTTTATGCTAGTGCACAACGACCTATTGCCCAAATAATTCCATCTTACCATGGTTACGCTCAACCCGATCTAAACCGACAGTTGTCGTTTGTTGCAACACTAGAGTTACCCGATTTAAACCAGATCACTAATGATCCAATTCATTATTCACCTTAGTGGCTAGTGATTCCTCATAAATTACCCTCTGATATTCCGAAATTCAATGGAAATCCTAGAGAAGATCCATCTACACACGTTATGAATTATCATTTATGGTGTTCCTTAAACTCCTTGAATGATGATTCTGTTAGACTCCATATTTTTCAAAGAACACTCACTGGTCCAGTTGCAAAGTGGTATATTGAATTACCACAGCTTCTTTCAATAAATTCACGGCTTTGGTCTTCATTTTCTAACCCACTTCCAGTTACCATCAGTTATGAAACTGGAATGGAAATTTTGATCAAATTCAAACAGATGACTGCTACTCACATATCAGATCACATAGATGACTGGTGTCATCGTCATTGAATGGTTAAAACCTTTGTTTCAAATCAGATTTTAGAAAAGTGGTTTATAAAGTCCTTATTTCCATTTATCACCGAGGACGTGGCCAAAGGTGGTGTTGTCACTGAAGAGAAAGTAGTTACTCGTGCCCAGTATTTGGATTTGATTTATACTTAGTATGGCATTCTCTATGAAAATATTATGAATTCACCACGAACGAATTTTACTGTTCCTCCTCCTCCATATGGTAAGGACTTGCATGCCGGTGATGGTGTGATTGGTTCTGCCAGCAAGTCGACCATATTTTTCCACGCTTTTTGTGTCTAATCAAACCCCTGTTGCATCTGATCCTGCGTCTTCTTCTGAAATACATGTCATGTCATATGACAAGGGAAAAAGTGACAAGCAACCTGAAAGTAAGAAGAAAAGGAAAGATAAGAAAAAAAAAATTCACCCCAGCAGGAAAAATCATCTGATACATCTGGTACTTCTCGGAAACCTCGTTACCCATGTTTGATATGTAATCAGGAGCATTTTACATGAGACAATCCTCACCGCTCAGAAGTCTTGAAACTTCTTAAGTCTTCTCCCGCATCTGTTGTGTTGACAGACCCTTTTCCAAATCTGGAAACACATATGGTTGCTACGGATATCGCTTCTAGTTCACAAGTGCTTATGTTATCCACCACTAAGACCAAATCTTATGTTTTTGTGTCCACTCGAAGTAAATTTTACGGTAATCCTCTTCCTTCGTTGAATAGTCAGGCTACAAATCAACCTACTACTTTGACTTCAACTTTTTTTGATTCAATTTCGTCGCTTATTATTCCTGAGTTAACAATAAAGCCACCAAAAGGAGTCATTCATAAATCGACTTGCGACCCTCGAGCTCATGCAGCTCAAAATTATAATGTAGTTGAAGATCTAGCTCAGTCACCTTCTGTTATGTTGATACTTGAGGTTCTTAAGAATTTTCCCTGCTAAAATCATGCTTTGTTGTCGGCAATTAGTGGAATCAATCCGACAGACTCTAATCTTATAGTCTTTAACCATGTGGGCTATGTGCCAAAATTTCCAGCACATAGTGTTTTTTATCCAAGTAAATTTCCTGAATCACCTCATTCGTTGGACTATTATTGATGAAGGTGCATCTAATTGTATCATGTCTATGAATTGTTGGAAGTCACTTGGCTCGCCACATTTATCACAATCACCTACGACGTTGAAAGCTTTTGATGGTGGTACATATAAGCCTTGTGGAATTCTCAGTAACCTGCAAGTCGAACTAGGGGGAAAATTGTTACTATTGAAGTTGAGGTCGTTGAAAAACCCTTGACTACAATATCTTACTGGGAAGACCGTGGGTTTACGCTATGGTTGCGGTTTTCTCTACTTACTTTCACATGATCGCCTTCCCCCATAAGGGCATCATTACAATTATCGATCAACTCACCTTCTTCTCCTCTAGTTCCTAGGAAACTGGAAGTGTTCCATTCGTTCATGGACCCCCACCATCTGTTCAGAACATTGGTGTAGGAATCTTTAAGGATTCTTCCCTAATGGGCACCTTTTTATTACCATCGCCTACGACAACCGAGGAAATCGCAAAAATAGAAACATGCAATATGATATCTTCAACTTCATCTAATTTATGGAATATTCCCAATTATTTCGAAATAGATAGGCTGGGTGAAATAATGTCGTTAAGTCCAATCAAGCTCGCATAGCAATCAATATTTTTGGCTTGTGCAGCCAATCCTAATCCTTTTTCGCCTATTGTTTGGGTCGATTGTTCTTTTGATTATGGTACTTCTTCTGACATTTTTTCATGTATATTCTCAATTGATGAGAGAATTATGGAATCCATGATGTCGAAAGAAGAACCATGGGCAGATTTTCATCACTGATCCCATATTTTGGATCACATTGAATATAGTCTAACTGAACTATATCACTATATAGTCGTTGATTTCTTTACGAATTCCATTTCTATCCACGCCATCGATTCTGAGCGAAACCTACCAAATATCGAAGAAATGATTTCTATCGATATTTCAACCAAACTTGGTGTAGTATAAAACATTCATGTCGGCGCGTCTTGTTCTACATTTGAACTTGATACTTACCGCTCTCTTTTCCATGAATTTCGTGATGTATTTTCTTGGTCGTATGAGGAAATTCTAGGCATCGATTCTAGGATTGTTGAGAACAAGATTAAAATGTACCATAATGTCAAATTGGTATGAAAATGCCTCCATCCAATTCAACCTTATCTGGATGACTTACCTGCACATTCATGGAACTAGGTTGACCACCCAGTACATTTGAGAGCCATATTTTTATGATGTTGTTACTACAAAATACGCCTCAATCCACACAAATGTGTTTTTTTGTGTCGGTTCTGGTCATTTTCTTGGTTTCTTCATGTCGAAAGATGGAATTTGACTTGATCCCTTGAAGGTATAGACCATTCTATATTTTTCTGCACCTTCCAACCTACTTCAGTTATAAAGAATCCAAGGGAAGGCTAACTTTCTAAGGAGATTCATTCCCAACTACGCTGAAATGGATAAAGGATTTACTCGACTCTTGAAAAAGGGAACTCCCTTCTATTGCGATGAGGTTGCGCAAGCTTATTTTGGTGCTCTTAAAGATACCCTAATCTCCTTGATCTAAGAATCATTAATGTATCCCCAAAATTATTAGAGTGATTATTTCCTGTATCTCATCGCTGCAGATACAACCATCGCAATGGTTTTAGTCCAGGAAGAAAATGGGATTGAATATCTGATCTATTATTTGAGTTGCAAACTCAGTGATACGGAAGTTAAGTACACCTACGTTGAGAAGCTCACTTTGACAGCCATTCAAAATGTACAAATATTTTGCCACTATATCCTACTCCGGAAGACCATTGTCATTTTGGATTGAAACCCTATGACATACATTTTTTCACACCAATTGCTGGGGGGGAAATATTCAAAATGGATAGTCATTTTACTGGAATTTGATTTGGAATTCATCAAATCCAAGTCAAAGAAGTCTTTGGTTTTCGTTGAGCTTATCTGCGACCTTCCCTTGAGTAGCACTGAGTATACATTGGAACCATCCATTCCGGATGAGTCCTTGTTTCTAATTGCAACATCTAACCCGTGGTATGGAGATTTTCTTATCTATCTCTAGACCCAAACTTTCTGACCCGACACCTCTCGCTCGCAACAATGACGTATTCGATACCAAGCCAAAGATTATCTTATCGTCAGTGATACACTTTATCGTCATGGTGTCGATACGATTTTATGTAGGTGCCTCACTCATAAAGAGGTTGAGAGAGTTTTAAATGATTGCCATGCTGGTACCTATGGTGGACATTTGTCTGGTTTTTCTACCGCGCATAATATTCTCTACCCTAATTACTTCTGGCCTACCATATTTTGCAATTGCATTCTCGCGGTCAGAAGTTTTCATGATTGCTAGATATTTGATCGTAAAACCCATGTACCACCAACACCAATGCATCATGTCATCGTTGTGGGGACTATTTTCCAAATGGGGCATTGACTTCATGACATGTAACCCTAACTCGGCCAGGGGGCATGGCTATATTATTGTCGTCATTGACTATTTTACCAAGTGGGTCGAGGCGATGCCTACATTTAACAACACAGGCGAGACAGCTGCATTGTGTTTCCTTAACCATTTGGTTACTCGGTTTGGTGTGCCGCAAGCCATAGTTACAGATCATGGAAAGCACTTTCGCAACTACATGATGGCTGAGTTGACTGCCAAGTTAGGATTTTCCCATGATAGTTATACCCCTTATTATCCATAGGCTAATGGAGAAGTTGAAGCCATCAACAAAATTATTAAGTGTATGCTTCAACGAATTATTGGGGTTCATAAACGAGACTGGCATTTAATCTTGTACTTGGCTTTTTTGGCTTACCGAACCTCGGTGAGAAACACAATCGGATTTACTCCCTTTCAGCTGGTTTATGGTCTGGAAGCTATCTTACTGATTCAATGTGAAATTCCATCGTTTAAACTCGCGATTTACCTGCTACCTAACACTTCTAACAAAGAGGCACGTCTTTTAGATCTCATCCATCTAAATGAAAATCTTCGTGAAGTTGCATTGGCCAACGAATCACATAAGAGGTGAATCAAGGCACAATATGACCGTAATGTCAAGCCTCGCACCTTCTCGAAAGGAGACCTAGTCTTTATTTATGATTAGGAAGTTGATATGATAGGAACATGAAAATCTGAACCACTATAGCATGGCCCCTATATTGTCAAGCGTGTTCTGGCAAAGGGCGCCTATGCGTTGGTATATTATGATGGGATTCCATTGTCACAGCCTCGGAATGGGTTGTATCTCAAACGTTACTATGCTTGATTCTTCGTAGAAAACATTGTATGATATTTTATATATGTTGTGATTGTGTGTGTGTCACAGTGTGTCTTCTAAGAGTTTTCATATGGTTAGTTATCCGCTTTGCATTTTGTTGCAGATGTCAGAATATTTAGAACCATTTGTTGGTTATGTCGATGGTGCTATTCGTAGTATGCAAAATCTATCCTCTGTAGCGTGGCCCATATTCGCTCCAAGTGGCGAGTTGGTGATTTTCCAAGGGATTTGTATCGATTGATCCACCAACAACATGACTGAGTATAGCGCATTGATCGAACTCCTCTCTGATGCCATTTCACTTAGCATTCGCTGCATCATCATAAAGATGGACTCAAATCTTGTTGTACTACACCTTACTAGTGTTTATACTATCTGAAATCCAACTATTCATCGCATGTTACTTAGAGTTCGTCTTTTGGAAAGACATTTTCTTTACATCCAATATCAACAAATTTCCAGAAACTTTAACACCTTGACTAATTCTTTAGAGAATTACATGTTAAACAGACATTTGCAACATATGTAAAGACAGATTTTCAATTCACATCACACAATTTAATAGGATTGCACATAACCATAGGAAAACACTGAAAGTAAAATAGATATATAATCGAGTTTTTTTTACAAAAATTTGTGTCCAAGACACGTTGGTCACATGACCTCAAAATTTTTGCAGACATATCATATCCTAAGTAGATCTAGTCATGCTCATGATAGCAGGTCATTGCTTGAGATATCATGGGCAATAGCCTCATCCATCGACTAGGCACACCAATAGTATGGCATTGCAGCCTCATCAGTAACTCCTCGATCTAGATATCCGGTATCCCAAGATTCAACCCCTCTACATGCTTTTGTAACTCAACCAGAGTCTCAGTCAAATCCAAATCCCGAAGGACTGCTCTGCCAACAGTCCTCTCTGTTGGTTCATCTTCCTGTTGTGGAATACCCACTAGTGAAACACTAACCACATATGTATACATAAAACATCTTTATTTTAGTTTTGGAAACATCAAAAACACAAAAACATGTAAAAAAAATCATCAAAACATTTTACCTATATCACCCCATTGAGCGCCTATTGGTAACATCAAATCTGGGTCTCCGCGAAAAATCCACCCCTGCATATTGATGCTCTTCTATGAAGATATGTTGTTGTCGAAGCCAAGTAAATAATGCATTATAGAATGAGAGTCGATGACTGGCCAGCATGTCTAGCCATCAACTTTATCCACCGCTCAATCGACGGATCCCTAGGACCAGCTACACCCAGTGTTACATGTTGTGGCTGCATCAATGGAATTCTCTCAAGAATGAAATTTATTAGGATCGATCCATAACTAAAATTCTTCGTCCTACCAATTTCCACTTTGTTTATTTGTTCTTTCATCTAAGAGAGTACTTCCTCAACCCAGTTGAACACGATCAGCTTGATGCACTCAAACACATAATGCATGTATGATATATTCGCAACATGAAGTGCCACACTACCAGCTACCTTTGTGATGGTGAACGGGATCGTTCGCAAATGCATATCGCACACATCACTGATGTTTATCTTTCCATACTTGCTAGGCTATGTCCCTGGCCGACAAAACTATCGAATGTAATCCCTCACTGTCTCACCTCCACGGATGAAACTCGTAGGGGAAATGCGGGCACCGTGTCTTGACAAACCCGTCAAAAAGTAAAATATCATCAACCAATATTGGGAGCACTTTTTCCCCAATGTGAAATTCCTAATCTGTCAGATCCCATGAGTGAATCAAGAACTATAATAGTTTGAAATTTTACCTCGTCCATGATAGTTTAAAGTACTTGAGTAACTCGCAATCTCTGAGGGCTCTCACAGTGCTAGGATCGTTTAGGGAAACCATATCCTATTCCTCATGTTCTATTTCTCTCCATGTAATTTACATTCTAATCTGATCAAATCCTACAATAAAACCATAAGCTTAGTTAGGATCCATTTCATGCAGAAAATTTGAAGAAATTTGTGGCACAAAACACAAATAAAACTCATCAAATTTTCCCAATGCACACCTGCTCCCTAGACAGATCATTTCAAAGCACTTGGGCATCTGTCCAGTTCCTCTACAACACACCTTTCGACACTCAATGGTGCATTGGTCCTAAGGCATTGTAAATTTTCCCTAGGATCCCAAAAACCCTAAAAAATCTTCCCAAAACTACAAAAGAATGATACCAATAGAAAGAGAAAGGTCATATCTCTTACCTAGTCCTGACGGAATGAAAAATGGTCCACAGAATCTATCGCAATCAACTGCTGAAGTTCGAGGGAAAAACTAGCTCAGAGAACTCAAAACTAAATGGTAAATGTGAAATGGTAAAATAACATGGTAAATTATCATTTAAATGGTCTTTTCAATTATTTCATGCATATTTAATGAATTGACTATAGTTTTTTACCTATTTTTACTATTAAATGGATATGTTTAATCTTTTTGGTGGTTCTTTGAGCATATTTACAACTGGTACAGTGAATTTGACATGCATGATCTTAAAATGAAATTTGACCACAGAGCACACTTTTATCTCTTTTTCGAGCTCTGTTAAACATCAAAAAAGGAACCCCCTTGGAGTCCTCTTTTATCTATTTTCAGACTCCTAAAAAATGAAAATATTTTAACCCTTTTCCGGATTGGGATAGATTATTTACGAAGAAGGAACGACCTAGTCGAACATGGCTAGGAGGTTCTCTCAGGTATTATTTTACGCTTTTTCGGACTTGAGGGACAAATTTACAAAAAATAACTTGTGGAGTTTTCTTTTCGTCCCTTTTTCAAACTCTATAAACATGAAAAAGGACTAAGTTTTCACTATCATTAGACTCGTTAAAGCATCAAATAGCGATGGACTTGTCCATCATGACAAGATCGATTTTCACTTTCGCTAGACTCATTAAAATATCACATAGCAATGGATTCACCCGAAGGGTGGAATTATACATTAAGCATATGTTATCCTCCTCAAGCTTGTTAAAAAATAAAGAGGTACTGGTCAACAATGGCTGGGGAAAATGGGAAAAGGATAAATCACTTAATGGTAGCAAGTCGCTCTTGAACATGACACTCATTCACTTCATCTTTGTGGCTGTCGGGTTGGGTTATCTGCTTGATGGTCTATCATACCATCCATCACTTTTATTTTTGGTCAATGATACCAAATCATTCAGTGTCACTGATATGTTCAAGAGAAGTCACTCAGTAAATCCTCATCCTTTGCAATACTCATAAACTTTCATTTCATGACCGCCATCCCTGAACATTGCTTCATCAGTTACATTCTGTATCTAAAATCATTACTCCTGTTTCATTTCATTGATGGGGGATACATCAAGGCTCTCCTACGATGATTTTCTTCCTGATGACGTCAGCTCATCATCCAAGAAGTTGACTTAGAAACACCCTTTTAGTACCTTGGAGCTTGCATACATCAATGGAAATTTTTATCTCTTCCAACGATAGTTTGACATCATTGGGCTTCGACCAAAAGACTTTGTATGGTGTTCGACACCAAATCATCTATTCACACCATGTAGATTGTACTGCAGTACCTTGAGATCCGTTATCATCATCGATGGTTTCTCTCACATATGTTAGCGGCTTACATCATTGACTGGTAATCAAACGGTTTCTTCCCATGTTCAACTTCATATCACATATTCCCATGGTTAGACTCGTACTTGAGTGATCGAGTGAACAAGATAGAAGACCCCAGATCTAGTTTCATCCATTCGGGCTGCAATTTCAGGAGTAGTACCACATCATCCGTATGATGGCTTTACACAGATGGTCATCCTATCATGGGTCTATATCTATAGATTACTTTCAGATTTATATACATTTTATGATAGTTTATGTGTTGATTATGGGTATGTCTCCCTCAACAATTCATGTCCAAAATGTAAAATATATCATGATGTAATGTGTTGTCATTGATGCAGGTCATCATCTGCTTCAGATCCTACTCATCACATCGTAAATCATATCACTCAACATTATCATTTTTAACTTCATGCTTCAGGGGGCATTTGTTACAAGTCAATTTGGGAATCACTCCCGAAACTTAGATAAGTACAAAAAGGGTCTATCATACCCTAAATTAGTTGCTACTTGCCTTAAACAAGTCATCCCATTGCTGGTTTTTATCTATGAAAGTTTCACTACTTGAAGTCCAGCTGAAATACTCCATTGAGCCACCAACACACCCCTAGACTTTATTAAGTGCTTTGCAGAGCACTTACTCCCATGCAAAGAAGAATTTCAAAGCACCTAGGATCACTTAGCAGTGCGTTGGTCAACTTTGAGTGAATTTTTCAAATGATTCTGGGAATATTCTCACTTTCTAGTGGCTTCTAGAAGTGGTTCCAACTATCATGCTATCTGATAACTTAGAATATGAACACCATGGATCCATTAAATACCTTATCATATTATCCCATTGAACAAGGAAACTCCCTCATCCATTTATGGAAAAGCCATTCAATGACCAATTAATGCCAAAATACCCTCATCTCCTATAAATTGAGTAGTGATCTTAGTGCAAAAAGAGCTTGAATTTTGTAGTGTTACGCTGGTGAGATTATAGCTCTTTGAGGCATTTTTTTCAAGTAATGTTATGTTGCTAGATTAATGTTTTTGATGTGATGAGGATGGACTGAAGCTGGAGCGAGTTGACATTGAATCAATCCAATTGGTTTTAATTTCTTCTTCTATTTTATAATAAAGAGATTTGTTCTTTTCCCAATACATGTGTTCATGCTTTTATATATGCATTTTCAAATGAAATCGATTCATTTTGATTAAGATGAATGCATCATATTCCTTTATGTTGTTTTCTTTCTCTTGTTAGTAATTTCAGGTACCAATCAAATGAGTTTAGTTCGATTGGGAGCGACAGGAGCGACAAAAGGGAGACGAAGAATAGCGCAGGATCACAGATAGGTGTTCTTCTCTTATCTTTTTATCTTAAGGAAAAGGTCAAGTGTCTTTCATCTGTTGTTCTAGGTGTGTCCACCACACTTAGGGAAAATTATCTATCCGTAGGTTTTATTTCCATAAAACACTAGGGTTCGTAAAAACTTGGAGGTGAACAACAGATGCATTATACTCATGCCATCCTCTTATGAGTCGTGCAAAAGGGTGTTATTACTAGGGTTTATGAGTGAAGTATGTCACACTTCTGAATTATACCTAAAACTACAAATTACTCAAAACCATTACTCTATCAAAAATCAAAGGGATATTTTAAAGCAATAAGTTACATCTAGCTATTTTGCAAGAAATGAAATTTGCAATTTAGGCCATTGCAAAAAATAGAAGTAAATTAGGAAACATTAATGAAGTAAATTGTTGAGTTGAAATTGAAGAAAGGAAGACTAATCTAATCACACATTTTTGGGCCAAATGGCTAAGTAAACTCTAACTATTTTATGCTTAACTATTATTCTTTAACAATGCATCTAGTCATGGGCTAACTATGCTTGTAAATACTCTTTTTTGCGGAAAAATAAGGAGGCGCTAAGGTGGCTTAAGAAGGTCTTGTACTCATGGATTCAGAGCTGAAGGTGCCTTGGAGGTTGTGGCAAGGTTAGGCGAGGTGGAAGATGGTTTTTGGGCTAATGGAGAGGCTAACTGGCGTTGCTATAGGATCTGCTACAAGTTTTTTGTAGTGCTACAAGATGTCCTGTAAATGTTACAGGAAATAGGTCGAGGGTGTTTTGAGGCCAAAATTGAAGAGGAGAGGGGTAGGGAAGGTGAAATTAAGGTGTATTTATGTTGATGGAAGGTGGCCAACCAATTTTCCAAGATCAAAACTTATTTCAAAGCCTGTCTTGTACTTCTAGTGTTTCTCTCGGTGTGGTGGTTAAAATATAAAAAATAGGGCTGAGGGTGATTTTTTTAAAGGAGGTTGGTGAAGGGTGATAAATGGAGCTAGGGATGTTGGTGGAGTCCTCATCTGCTACTCTACTCAAACCTGCAAGAAAATTACATTTTCATGCAATAAACATTGACAAATCTATGATGAAGAAAATGGAAAAGATGAGTTGAATTTGATAAGAAAACCTACTTATGCATTCAAATAGAATATAACTTAGTATTCTCAACATGTTCATAACAACTATAGAAACCTATCTATTCTTTCCAATAAATCATAAACTGAAGAGAAATTTTGGGCATGTGGTGAAGATTTTCCCTCCTCAAGCTCCAATGAAAGAGGTGAGAGAGGGAGTGTTTGACACACAAATTTTGGAGTTTATTAGCTACTGTACCATGATCTACAAGAGCCTAACTACAAGAAATGTGAAATGGAAGCAAACGAAAAATAGTAAAATGAAATGTAAGCAAACTAGCTAAAACTCATGAAGTAAACTAGCTACAATGGCATAAAAATAAACATAAATACACAAGAGAGAGATATTGGGCCAATGGATTAAGCCCTAACCCAAAATCTCAGCTCTTTGAAACTAAATCAGTGAAGGACAAATTGAATACTCATTTCATTGCACAAATAGTCTCATTACATAACCATGAAAGTCTCAAAAGTCTATCACAAGAGCTAAGAGTCTACTATATTCCTCCAAAATTCAAATCATAATGAGCTATTTCTCTACCCTATTTAGCATAAAGGGTAGCTACCAAAAACTCCCTAAAAATTAGGTGATGTGTCCCCTTTTACTAAAATAGAAATGGAGCTTTGGTGCACTTTGATCTTCCACTTGCTTGGTTGCCTTTGATTTCGAGTTGTTGGAGGGAATCTCGAGGATCCACTCAGTACAGAAAATATAAAGGAGGGTGGTGATCTCTGTCTCTCCTTGTTTTCTACTCTAAGCTTTTATTGCACAATATTCAACAAAAATGGAATAGATTCGTGATTATCCTGCATTTAACCCATATTAGGCATTCGAAGTATGGCAAGCCTTAATCACCATCTACACTAAGAAACATATGACCATAATGTAATTAAATGTGAGAAAGAGAGACTAATAAGGCTAAAAAGGTGACAATTAACCCCTCCAATTATACGTAATGATGGTGCTCATCACTTACCAGGAGGACAATGGAGCAAATAAAACACCAAATCATCTTTCTTATGTATTTCCAATAATACCATGGTAGCCTAGTCAACTTGGTATGATGTAAGATCCTAATTCACAATGTCAAGGTTGCGCACAAGAATATAAAAGTAACTGGAACACACCCTTTCCTTGGAAACCTTGGCCATCTCAACCCCAAAACCAATCTTGGCAACAAACTTGGCTAGAAACTTATGGGAGAAATCCATAATATCCTCAAAATTTTCCTCAATATCATCCATACCCAAATCCAAGCTAGCCATACCATCCACCTCAACCATCCATCTCAAAGATACACTCCCACTCAACTACCTTTACAACCATTTACAAACCCAAACAACGAAATAACTCAACCCACTTATAATGATGAGGTACAACACTTCCAAACAAGTCCTATTGATATAAATGGTATTCACCCTAGTTCGGGAAAAGTATTGAAAAAAATATATTCTCTTGATTTCATTAAAGAAAAACATCAAAAAAAAAAAGAAGATTCAAATGAGGAGACCAAAGAATCATGGATTTAATTTGATGTAAAGTAGAGATTAGAAACATAAATTAAGAAATTTCTTGCTAGGGAAATTATGTGTTATAATTCCAACATTAAATTATCAATCTGGGGTCATAAGAATTAGAGGCACAAGCACATGTAACGCACGATCAAAGCATCTAACCTAAACTAGAGAAAGAAATCAAATTTTTTTCTAAGTATGAAAACACAACTAAATAAAATAGGCTTATCAAACTAAATCCAAACATTAATCACTACTCTATTTGGATCATAACCTCACTAATTCAAATAGTAAAGCAAACAAACAACTAATCTTCAAGATATACTTTATCATAACTTAGGCATTCGCATTCAGTACTTAAAAATAACTTGAATGGAAATATACAACTCAAAACAAATAATTTTATTTATAATATGTATTTAAAATCAATTGAACCTAATTAAAAAGGCCACTAACGATGTCAAGCTAAACAATTTAAACAAAATTGTAACTAGTCAAATTCTCGGGATCACACAAATCAAGTTTGAAACTTATCTCTTAATCCTATCTAGTTTACACCTTAAATTCTACAAATCTTGAAAACCAAAAGGAAACTTCAATTAATTCTTCTATTAGAGAGCCTTCTATAAAACAAAAGAGATATATCATATGATCTATCCCAATGATGATCAAACCATAATTCAAATAAATCTCATACAAAGAATTGAAATGACTATGCTATGAATAGTTCTTAAACTATCAATTAACCGATCCTTAAATCTGAAATATATAATTCAATCTAAAGAAATCACTCACAAAACAAAGTTGGAAACACTACTATCCAATTTGTAAATTAAATGCATAATCTCACACCAACTATACTCAATGCAAGAACCTTAAATCTGATTTTGTACTTAACACAGAAAATTCATAGTAATGTGCACGGTGTTGTAATCCTTATCTTATTGTATTTGATCTACAATCAAAATGAATTCAAAAATAAATATATTTGAGCATTTGAGAAATGAATTCTATGATGTTTGACTCAAATTTACAAAACAGAGTTTTGAGTACAAAAACGAATTTGGATTTTACACAACAATTCTTTCAATAAAATTCACACTTTAAATATCAGTCCTATGATATAAATGAGCTATAGAACTTGTCTCCAAGTGGTGGTGGGCATTTTCCACTCTTGGAGAAGATTTTCAACTAAATCAATGCCTAAAAATGAATCAAAACCATAACACTTACAACAAATTCATTGTGAAACCAAATTGTATTAAGATTCAAATCATAAGCTCACTTACATACATTCCTTCAATTTTGTTTAAGGTAAAAATTAATCACATCAATCCTTTGTCCCATGTTCACACCTTGTCTTACCCCTCTCCAATAAGTCACAGTACAAGCCATGGATAAGCCATTTACATGATTTACAAAGAGAATCAGTCATTTTCCTTGATTCTGAAAAATTGCATATTTTTAACAAATTGGCCTCTAAGATATTGGCATATCTTCCTAACCATGGAGAATTTTGGATAATGGTTTGGGGGGAACCTAAATTGTTGTATTTTTAACAAAAAATTCTCTTTTATTTGTCTCATTAAATTCCCTCTCTTAGGAAACCGTGCACGAAGTGGGATGTTTGACTCTTTTTTCAAGATTCTAGAATTCTGGAAAAACAATGTTTTTTTATGAAACTTCCTTGGGAAATGGTTTCGGTTATAGATAATGTGTTATATTGGTAAAAACGCCATTATTTCATATATTCCATATTCACCTCCAGTTCCACGCAAATCGAGGTCAAACTTGGAATTTTGAAAATTGTGCAGATTTTTAGTAGAGTTGTTGATTTTCTTCTAGAGACCCACATGTGTGACCTGGGTGCAATAAAACTCATGGAAAAGTGTTAAAACATCATTTTTCACAATAACCTTCCTTGGTTTTCCCCGGAAGCGTGTCAAGATGTCGACGCTCCAAATTAGATATTTTTGTACTCTACTTGCAACAACTAGTTTAATTGACTTATGGAGAATTTCGGCAATGGAACTCTACAACAAATGAACTTAGAAAAAGATTCATTAGAAAATCATGACTAAATTGTATCTAATCATATAAAATCTAATAAAAATAATGATAATCAACCACAAGGAGTAATATGTGATTTGGAGACAAGTGATGGAGTTATGGTGTGAAATGAGTGTAAAAGTGTTAGAATTTATGTTATTAATGGCGGTAATATATAGTGGAAAATTGGGTATATTTGAGGCCCAACAATCCCCCCCCTCCCCCCCTCCCTCCCCTATGCCTAAGGGTTTGCATGTTCTCATGCAAACAAATATCTTGCTCATTGACAGATGCTTAACATTGTTTTGTAGATGTTGGTTCTTGTGGGACAACATTACTTGAATATTTGGAGGTGTTGGTTTTTGTGGAGAAGCACTGCTTGAATACTTAGAGATGTTGGTTCTTGTGGAGCAGCACTTCACATTTAATATTTCACACTAATTTAGTGAGAAATACAAATTGATGACAAAAAATGAATGAATGAGGGAGAGATGATGGATGAAATGAGGTGGTGATGGAGATGGTGAATGGATGCTTTCATAGTCTTTCATCATAAGGCCAATGTCTATAGGTGGTTTCCTTTATCATTTCATGGCAGTAATGACTTCATCCTGTGAATAGAATTCTTGGAGAAGACACTATAGAGATTTTTGTTATTAATGCACCATAAGGCTTTTGCTTTTAACATGGTCTTGTGATAGAATGTGGGAAATTAATGAAAGGAAATAGAAGGATAATGGTTCATGAAAGATGAAATGTGTGGAATGAAAAGTGGTGAATCATTAATTTTATTTAACCTTCTAATGAATTATAGAATCATAAGCCAAATTTACCTCAATTTTGACCTTTGCTATTGATGTGCTCGGTGCTCCAAGATGAAGTGGATGATGAACTGGATGGAGCTGATGTGACTGTTGATCTAATCTGCTAAAGCAGGTTGAAGGATGAGCTAAAGAGATGAAGGATGAACTGAAGGGCTGGAGAATGAACTGAAGGTCCCCTTCTCCCCCATGCTTGAGGAGTTTTATGTCCCCAAAAAACCGAAGAAAGGTGACTATTGCTGCCAATGATAATGGAAATGCTGATACAAAAATCTAAACTGCTGCAAATATGTGTTGAGATCTCAAAACCATATAGTCTTCAACCAATACACACCCATGTGCAATATTGCATATGTGAATAAATGGTATCGATGTCGAACATAAGAAAGAATCATTGGATTACTGATCATTGAGGATGTCGTTAACCAATGCGATATATCCCGCCTTTGATTTCAATGGGAATCAAGGCACTAGGTACATTCTACTAGCCATGAATGGATTTGTCGAAGTCGAATGGACTGCAGAATTCATCCACCAAGAAACATTGATGTATTTCCTTAGTATATGACAAGTATATATTCCATTAAATCATGAAGGATTCTAGGTACCTTATCTAACCATAACCTTGATCCCAGATAATGTTCTGATGTTGATGGGACAAGGCTTGTTGGTAGGTGGGCCTTAAGGAATCCCACATCAACCAACTCAAGTAAAAACATAATGACTTGAAAGATACATGATTTGAAGAACCCATACAAATTTACAAACTTTATTGGAAACCTCGCCCGCCATTTACCTGGTTTTCAAGCAAAGTCCCTATCCATTTGCGCCAGACAAGATGGTTTTCACAAAAGGACTTATTTTTCTCTTTACTATTTTCATTTATTTATTTATTAAAATACTAACTTTCCTACCATACTGGAGAAAATACATCCTCCTTCAAGTGAAATAGGACTTCCAATGAAGCCACGTGCGGATCAGGTACAACGATATATTCATGCTCAGGTTTAACATATAAAATTTAGAAGGTACATGAGCATGAAAAATCAACAGTTTTGAAAGATGCGATACAAAGAGTGTTTGAATATGAGAGTGGTACTTTAACTGGATTGTGATCTGGAACCAATGCTCGATGTAATCCTAGTGGTATTGGCTCATTTCTTCTTTTGGATAGCTCTAAAATTCCTCCTCGGTCGTGCCAGGAAATGTGGATAATTGGTCTCTAGAATGCATACAAGGCTTGCTACTGGGCATGGTGAAATTTCTTCGATCTCAGGTTCATTTGGATTCTCCCCATCAGATTTGGTACATTATTTCTCGATCTCCTTTGTAGATAGGCAAGAGGAATCAAGGGAGACTTCCAAATCCTTTTCAGGCTGTGAAGAGATAGATAATTTCCTGAATGCAATCAGGATGAACTCTTCCTGAGACAAAGATACCCCAGCTACTACTAGGATTTGAGAAAGTGCTTCGAGGGACATTCTTCAAGCTCTCAATCATTATTGAATTTCTCCTACTGGTTGATGATCCCTATCTCGCAAGATGGATTAGTACGAAGGGATTCCTACATCACCCCAAAAATGTTTTATCTTTAAAGAGCTTGAAATTTTAATATAAATGAATAAAAAATAATTGCAGTAAAACTCACCAAACTTTCTTACTTGGACAACCAAACTTTGGAGCAACCCCACCATAGTGGATGTGTGGCTCTTCACTCATGTCTTATCGTACACTCTCCGCCTTTTTATTGTCTTGCAACTAATATCACACAAAAAACTTGTGAAAGAAACTAGGCTCTAATCCCTTTATCACCTCCCAAGAAACGATGCCAAAAATGTTGAGGAAATTATATGTGCTATAATTCCAACATTAAATTATCAATCCGGGCTCGTAAGACTTAGAGGCACAAGCACAGGTAATGTAGGATCAAAGTGTATAACCTAAAATAGAGTAAGAAATCAAATTATTGTCTAAGTACGAAATCACAACTTAAGAAAAGAGGCTTATCAAACTAAATACAAACCTTAATCACTACTCTATTTGGATCATAACCTGACTAATTCAAACAATAAAGCAAACAAACAACTATTCTTCAAGGCATACTTTATCATAACATAGGCATTCTAATTCAGTACTTAAAAATAACTTGAATGGAAATCTACAACTCAAAACAAATAATTTTATTGATAATATCTATTTAAAATCAATTGAAACTAATCAAAGAGGCCAATAATGATGTCAAGATAAAAAATTGAAACAAAATTCGAACTAGTCTAATTCCCAAGATCACACAAATCAATAAGCATTTGAAACTTATCTCTTAATCCTATCTAGTTTACACCTTCAATTCTACAAAGCTTAAAAACCAAAAGGCAACTTCAATTAATTCTTCTATTAGAGAGCCTTCTATAAAACAAAAGAGAGATATCCTATGATCTATCCCAATGATGATCAAACCATAATTCAAATAAATCTCATGCAAGGAATTGAAATCACTATGCTATGAATAGTTCTTAAAATTATAAATTAATTGATCCTTAAGTCTGAAATATATAATTCAAACTAAATAAATCACTCAAAAAAAAATTGGAAACAATACTTTCATATCTGTAAATTAAATTCATAATCTCACACCAACTATACTCAATGCAAGAACCTTAAATCTGATTATGTACTTAACATACAAAAAAAAAAAAAATCATAGTAATGTGCACGATCTTGTAATCCTTCTCTTATTGTATTGGATATGCAATCAAAATGCATTCAAAATTAAATATATTTGAGCATTTGATAAATGAAATCTATGATTTTTGACTAATATTTACAAAACAGAGTTTTGAGTACAAAATCAAATTTGGATTTTACACAACAATTCTTTCAATAAAATTCACACTTTAAATATCAGTCCTATGATCTAAATGACCTATAGAACTTGTCTCCAGGTGGTGGTTGGCCCTTTCCACTCCTAGATCAAGTTTTAAACTAAATCAATGCCTAAAAACAAATCAAAACTATAACACTTACAACAATTTCATGGTGAAACCAAATTGTATTAAGATTCAAATCATAAGTTCACTTACATACATTCCTTCAATTTTGTTTAAGGTAAAAATTAATCACATAAATCCTTTGTCTATTATCCACACCTTTTCTTCCCCCTCTCCAAAAACTAACAATACAGGCCATGGATAATCCATTTATATGATTTACAAAGTGAATCAACCACTTTCCTTAATTATGGAAAATTGCATATTTTTAACAAATTTTCCTCAAAGTTATTGGCATGTCTTCCTAACCATGGCGAATTTTAGAAAACTGTTTGGAGGGAACCTAATTTGTAATATTTTCAACACAAAACTCTCTTTTATTTGTCTCATTCAATTCTTTCTCCTCAAAAATCGTGCACAAAGTGGGTTGTTTGACTCTTTTTGCGAGATTCTAGAATTCTAGAAAAAATAATGTTTTTTTATAAAATTGTCTTATTGATCCACATGTAACTTTTGAACCAAAGTGAATATTGGGAAATAATTTCAGTTATAGATAATTTTTTATATTTGTAAAAAAACCCATTTTCTCATATTATTTAGATTCACCTCCAGTTTCACGCAAATCAAGTTCAAACTTGGAATTTTGAAAACTATGTGGATTTTTAGCAGAGTTGTTGATTTTCTTCTAGAGACCCACTTGTGCGACCTGGGTGCAATCCAACTCATTGAAAGGTGTTAGAACATCATTTTGGACAATAAAATTCATTGGTTTTCCCCGGAAGCGTGTCGAGATGTCGAAGCTCCAAATTGGATATTTTCGTACTCTACTTGCAGCAACTAGTTTAATTGACTTGTGGAGAATTTTGGAAATGGAACCCTGTGACAAATGAACTTAGAAAAACTATCATTAGAAATTAATGACTAAATCATCTCTAATCATATAAAATATAAGAAAACTAATGATAATCAACCACAAGGTGTAATATGTGATTTGGCGACAAGTGATGGAATTATGGTGTGAAATGGGTGTAAAAGTGTCGGAATTTATGTTATGAATGGCGGTAATATATAGTGGAAAATTGGGCATATTTGAGGCCCAGTAGTTCCATTATTTTTACCATCATATCCTCTATGCGTTGAAGAGAATAATCAACAAAAATAAGAAGATCTTAATTTCATGGAATAAGAAGACATACAGGATTATCTATATGAGAAAGTGAGCCAAGGGAATCATAGTTATATTGATATTTGGTTCCAAAAAATCATTAAGCTAGTTCATCACTCTCTTCTTCAACAGTTCTTAAAATTATCTAAGCAGTTGATCTCTCATATTCAGGCGCATGACAAAGCATATCTTTCGAGCCTACACATGAGTTTATCTATCATATCGATGTGCACATGGCTCCATTGGAAGTATTATTATACTTGAAAGATATTTTATTTTGTTCAAGTAGATTAGGATAGAAAAAAATAAATAAAAGGAAAAAGACAAAAAAATATTAAAAAATTAAAAAATATTAGGCGAAAACCTCCTTTGAGGCACTTAAGATTGGCTCACTGATTGAAAACCTCTATGATATTGTCAGTGGGTTGGAAAAAACAAAGAAAAAAGAAGGAAATATCATCCTTGGTGAAATCCTCCTCTGAAGCATCTAGGTATACTTACTAGTTGAAAACCTGTATGAGGAAATTAGTAGGCCTCTGGAAAAAAGAATACAAAAGAGAGAAAAAAGAAGAAAAAATAAAAAAAGGATGATGAAAATAGAATTGGTTTTACTCACTTAGTTGAATGTGAAAGAACCACTCACCCCCAAAAAAGGTAAGTAAGCCTCTCCACATAATTTTCAATCCATTCATAGCTTCCACCCATCATTCCCAAGCCTTTCCCACTTGTTTTTCCTTATTTTCCTAAATTTCTACAGGATTGTCCCAGATTTTCTATAGGATTGTGATCGGTACAAAAATAAGGTTCATATCTTGTGTTTTTCACTTGGGAATAAGAGGATGGGTCCACCTCACCCTCATCATACATTTTCCACACCACTTGGCCTCTCCTTCAACCTATTTTTCACTTATTTCCATAAAAAATACTCCTCACTCCCTCTTCCATCCCTTCCACCCCATAAAAATCCTTTGACCCTTGTTAGCAGAATGCTCATGAATTATCAGTTTTTTTAAAGGCATAACCTAAAGGAAATTGTGATCCTATGGGGGTCTGTGTGACTACTACAATAATACATGTAGTCCTATAACAGTCAGCACAAAACCTCTAGGACCAAAATTGGACCACCTGATTAAAAGAACAACCATCGTGAATGAATTAGAGGGTCATTACTGTGATCTTAAGTAGAAGTAGCTACAAGACCCTCTGCAAGATGCTACAGGATCACTATTCACCTGCAAGCAGCAACATCTGATCCACATCTTGAAGGACCTATATTTTCAATCTTCAATCAATCAAGAATATTTAAAAGAATGAAAAAAAAATCAATGCAAACAAATGCATGGAGAAACGAAAATGATAATATGACACCTCAGGAGACAATTAAATTAACCATTACCTCTATTCAAAAATTCCATGAAAACATAAAGTGATCATCTCCTACAAAAACACATCAATGGTAAGGCCCATATATGCAATCCTCAAAATCTATTCTACAGACTTATTTTAGCTCAAAAAAATGTTGCAAGTGTATGAAGGAAATGTTTCTTATATTAAAAATTAATAGCATAACAACCTCGGTCTTATCTAGCAGTTAACTTCAATTTTCCACTAAGACACCCACACATGTGGGAGAGAAGCAAGACAAAAGTGAAAATTACTTGAGAAAAGTGGGTTGTAATAATTTGAAAGTCGTTGATGCGGGGGCATTGAACACTAGCCGACCAATGTGGGAAGTTGTCCACATGTTGTGGCTAGGAGGGTTCGAAAACATTTGAATTGTAATAGCTAGGTGTCAATACCTCAGCTGACTATTTCATTTAGATTAGTTAGAGTTGTAGAATTCAAATGGTTAGTCCATCTGTCATGTTTTTAGTTTTCGAATAATTGTAATTAGGCTCTTGAATTACCATAACGGTCCTCACAATGGAACCGAAAGGACATATGTTGATGCATATAAATGTAATCCCTCATATGTATAAAGGAGGAGGGAGGAGGAAGAAGAGAGAGATATTTCTGCAATAAAAATTTGTGTATTGAGCAATTGCGTCCGGTTGAATAGACTTCAAGTCCTGTTGATGTCCAAAGTTTGCTGTGTTATAATTGTGATTGTTTAAGCGTAGGGCAATTGTGTAAAGGTAGTTCTGTTGTTTGTCCTTCGAATTCCTTAATTTATCCAAATAGACACGTCGTCGCACTACCCGCGGCCGGTTTTCACGGAGGGGGGGGGGGGGGGAACGAACAACGGTTAATTTGGTAGATTTCCTTTCTATAAAGAAATAGAGGTGTTTCTTTCGAAAGCTGGAACCGTGGTGCGAGCGAGTTGAATGAACGAAAGGAATAACGTAACCCCGCATTAACCACAGTGATCACGGTAGCAAAACCCGAGTGGATTCCCAAAAAGTGGATTTCCCATATCGCACCACTTTCGCCGGAAAGGTGGTATTCTGCGAATACGAGCGATTCCATAGAACCATAGACACGTGGCAGAAGGGAGTACAAAACCACCTTTCCGTATTCTCATCGCACATTAAAGCTAGTAGTAGGACGTCGAGCGATATCGACGAGGGCCGTCGATCTGGCGCAGGGTCATCGGACGGTGGTCGCAGAGCGAAGATGCAGGGAATTTAACCTAAGGTACGGGCGTGCATTTGATTGGTTATTGGACGTAGTAGTGGGCCCGGAGCGAAATTTCTATTATAAAGTTTGATTTACAAGTGCGGGATATTAATATAAGTTTCGAAGACTAATATAAGGTTTCGAAATGCCTAACTTAAGGTTTGGGGATATAACATAAAGTTAAACGTAGCAGATGGTATTATTTATCAAATTCTGTGAATTTGATAATTAATAAAAAGAAATAGACCACGTGGAGCAGGAAAAAGCAGGACAGAGCCACATCACCGTTGACCATCTCTCCGTAGGCGGACCTTTCAGCAGCGTTGTTGCGTCATTTGGGGTATCAGAGCTGTTGTCTGAAGTTGTTCTGCTGACATGGCAATCCGAGTTGGTAGAGGTGCTGGCAGAAGAAGACATGTTGTCAATGCTGAGGTGTTGGAGATGTTGCAGAGGGTCGAGGCCAGAATAGATGCCATGGAGCGAAGACAGCCCAGAGATCTGGAAGACATCAGTGAACCTGAAACAGAAGAAGTTGAAGAAAATGTGGAAATTCCTCCTGACATGAGGCTCCTTAGAACTGTTCTGGGGTCTGCAGTTAAGCCCAGAATTGAAGTGTCAAGCTATGCAGGGGGTCTGAATCCAGAAGAACTAGTAGATTGGATTAATGAAATGAACAAATGCTTCGATTATGAAGAAATAAGTGAAGATAAGAAGGTCAAGTTTGCAGTAACAAAGCTGAAAGGACATGCTGCACTTTGGTGGGATGGAGTGTAGGCAGAAAGGAGGAGAGTTGGCAAGCAACCTATCAAGAGCTGGACCAGAATGATGGCTAAATTAAAAGGTAAATTCTTGCCTAGTGATTACCAGCTGACATTGTATAAGCAAATGCAGAACCTGAGACAGAGGTTGCTAACAGTAAAGGAATACACATAGGAATTCTACAGAGTAAGCATAAGGGTTGGGAAATTCCAAGACACACCAAAGAAGACTGCCAGATATGTGAATGGTCTCAAGATGGAGAACCAAGATGAGATTGGTCTTCTGTATCCTAAGACAGTGGAAGAGGCCTATCAGATGGCCTTGAAAGCAGAGGATAAACTCCCGAGGAAGCAGTCTGCCAAGAAGAGAGGTACTTTCCGTGGAAAGGGAAGTCAGGGTGGTAGAGGAAAGCCTACTACACCCAGGGATGGAGCTAACAGTAGCTCACCTCAGAATGCATCTATAGAGGATGATGCAAGGGGCAGAAGGGGTTCTTACAGAGGAAAAGGAAGAGGAGGTAGAGACAGAGGCAGAGGTAGAGAGTTGAGGTGTTATAGATGTCAGCAAGTGGGACATAAGCACTATGAGTGTCCAGAGAATGTGGGTGCTGGTCCAGGAAATGTTGTTGTTACCCAGGCTGAAGAAGAGGTAGAAATTGAAGAAGAAATTCTTCCAGAGAGGGGAGAATCCTTGGTGGTAAATAAGGTCCTGATGAAGCAAGCCAAATAGGTCACTGAGCCTGCACAAAGAAATACTTTGTTTAGGAGCATATGCAAAGTCCAAGGGAAATGTTGCCAGCTAGTCATTGATAGTGGCAGCACAGACAATCTGGTTTCCACTGAGGTGATAGAGAAGTTGAATTTGAAGACAAGGGAGCATCCAACTCCCTACAGGGTGTCCTGGCTGCACAAAGGGCACCAGCTGGTTGTAAAAGAACAGTGTGAGATAGAGCTGCAAATGGGAAAATACAAAGATAAGGTCCTGTGTGATGTAATTCCCATGGATGTGTGTCATATACTGCTGGGTAGACCTTGGCAGTTTGACAGAGCAGCAGTGCATGATGGAAAGAAGAACACTTACAAGTTCTTCAAGGATGGGGTACATCATACATTGATACCCATGGAAGAAGGAGAGCCATCCAGCAGAGTGATTGATCCAAAGACCTTGTTGCTGAGCGGGAAGGAATATTTGCAGCAGATAGAAGAAGAAGAGGTAAGTTTTGCTTTAGTTTGCAAACCTAAGGTAGTTCTTAATTCTACAAATATTTCTGATTTACCAATGGAAATCCAAGAGATGTTAGATGATTATTGTGACATTGTTGTGGATGATTTACCTGATGAGCTGCCACCTGTGAGAAAGATCAGCCATCAGATAGATTTTATCCCTGGTTCAAATCTTCCAAATAAGGCAGCCTACAGAATGACTCCCAAGGAAAATGAGGAAATCAGGAGACAAGTACAGGAATTGGTGGACAAGGGGCTGATTAGAGAAAGTTTGAGTCCATGTGCAGTACCAGCAGTATTGAGCCCAAAGAAAGATGGAGGCTGGAGGATGTGTACTGATTCCCGAGCAATCAATAATATCACAATCAGGTACAGATTCCCTTTGCCCAGAGTTGAGGATTTGATGGACTGTTTGAGTAGTGCTAAATATTTTTCAAAGATATATTTAAAGAGTGGACACCATCAGATTATAATAAGAGAGGGTGACGAGTGGAAAACTGCCTTTAAAACAAATGAAGGACTATATGAATGGATGGTAATGCCTTTTGGGTTGTCAAATGCACCTAGTAATTTCATGAGACTTATGAATGAAGTATTGAAAGAATTCATTGGTAAATTTGTGATAGTGTATCTGGATGATATATTAGTTTTCAGCAGAACTAAAGAAGAGCATTTAAGGCATCTTAATCATGTCTTGAAGAAGCTGCACCAAGAGAAACTGCTGATAAATCTGAAGAAATGCTCATTCATGAAGGAAGAGTTGGTGTATTTGGGGTTTGTTGTTTCTGCAGAAGGATTGAAGATGGACCCGGAAAAGGTTAAGGCAATTGTGGAGTGGCCTTCACCCAGGAATGTTTTTGAGGTAAGAAGTTTCCATGGACTTGCTAGTTTTTACAGGAAGTTTATAAGAAACTTCAGTAAGATTAATGCACCCATAATTGAGACAATAAAGAAGAGAAAACAACCATTTAAGTGGACTGCTGAAGCAGAAAGAAACTTTAAAGTTTTGAAGCAAAAGATAACTGAAAAGCCTGTGTTGATTCTGCCTGATTTTACAAAACCATTTCAAGTAAAATGTGATGCCAGTGGAGAGGCCATTGGAGCTATGTTGAGTCAGGATGATAGGCCTGTGGCATATTTCAGTGAGAAGCTGAATGACACCAGAAGAAAGTATTCCTCTTATGAGAAGGAATTCTATGCAATTGTTCAGGCACTGAAGAAATGGAGACATTATTTGATGTCTAGGGAATTTGTATTGTATTCTGACAATCATGCTTTGCAGTATATTGTACAGCAGCCCAAGTTGAAACATAAGCATGCTAAATGGGTTGAGTATCTCCAAGGTTTTAATTTTTTTTTGAAACATATAAGTGGCCAAGCCAATAAAGTAGCTGATGCTTTGAGTAGGAGGCACATGCTTGTTCAAGAAACTAATTTTGAAGTTGCAAGATTTGATTTTCTCAAAGAATTGTATAAAACAGATCCAGATTTTAAAGAAGCATTTGAGGCATGTTGTAACCTATTTTTAACAGATAGAAGCCAGTGGCTGGATTTTTTCTTGCAGGAGGACTTGTTATTCAGAAAGAACCAACTGTGTGTACCAAAATGTTCCATGAGAGAAAATTTGATCAAGGAGAAGCATAGTGGTGGACTTGCTGGACACTTTGGTACTGATAAAACTTATGAGCAGCTGAGTCACTTTTATTACTGGCCCAAGATGAGAACAGAAGTGGACAAGTTTGTGAAGAATTGCAAAATCTGTCAATATGCTAAAGGAAGGAGCCAGAATGCAGGATTGTACACTCCCTTGCCTATTCCAGACAGGCCTTGGGACATGGTGAGCATGGATTTTGTTCTAGGATTGCCCAAGACTCAGAGAGGGAATGATGCAGTCTTTTTTGTAGTGGACAGATTCTCCAAAATGGCACATTTTATTCCATGCTATAAAACTAGTGATGCCACCCATGTTGCTAACTTGTTTTTCAAAGAATTTGTTAGATTGCATGGGTTTCCCAAGAGTATTGTTTCAGACAGAGACACCAGATTTGTGGGTCATTTTTGGAGGACACTGTGGAATAAACTTGGTACCAAACTGAGTTTCAGCTCAGCTTATCATCCCCATATTTATGGACAAACTGAGGTAGTGAATAGGAGTCTGGGAAATTTGTTGAGAAGTCTTGCAGGAGAGCATCCCAAGTAGTGGGATCATATTTTTCCCTAGGAAGAATATGCATATAATGACTCACCAAACAATTG
This sequence comes from Pinus albicaulis, assembly GCA_034641835.2. NCBI lineage: Eukaryota > Viridiplantae > Streptophyta > Pinopsida > Pinales > Pinaceae > Pinus > Pinus albicaulis. The sequence goes on from JAXQQM020067587.1 coordinate 50,621, forward strand.
CACAGGGCAGAGTCCATTCCACATTTTTTATGGAATGCACCCCAGAGGAATATCAGAGTTAAGAAACCTGGGAAAGGCAGAATTGAGAAGTGCTGATGGTGAGGAATTTGCTTCAGAGATCCAGGCCATACATGAACAAGTGAAGCAGCAACTACAAGGCAACAGCATCAAATACAAAAGCATAGCAGACTTGAGCAGAAAGGAGGTCCATTTTGAAGTAGGAGATCTGGTTTTGGCACACTTGAGAAAGGAGAGATTCCCAAAGAAGCAGTATAACAAATTGAAGTTCAAAAAGATTGGGCCATGCAAGATACTTAGAAAGTTTTCTGCAAATGCTTATGAGATTGAATTACCTCCTGATGTTGGAATATCTCCCATTTTTAATGTTGCATATTTGTACAAGTATGAAGATGATGGTGCAGAAGAAAGATCAGCAGACAAGGGACAGATTGAGTGGAAAGAGCAGCTACCTCCAGCACAACCATTGCAACCAGAGAAGATATTGGACAAAAGAGTGTTCAAGAGGACCAGAGGACAAGAGTACTTTTAGTACTTAATCAAATGGAAGGACAAGCCAGAGGAAGATGCCACTTGGATGACTGAAGGAATGTTGCAGAAGATAGGCAGATCAGTGGAAGAGCTCATGGACAGGAGCCCATGAAGAAGATTACCCTCGGGAGTCTGATGCAGGGGCATTAGGCACTAGCCAGCAATGTAGGAGTTTTGTCCACATGTTGTGGCTAGGAGGGTTTGAAAACAGTCAAATTGTTACATCTAGGTGTCAATACCTTAGCTGATTGTATTATTAGATTAGTTAGAGTTATAGAAGTTGATAGGTTAGGACTATCTGTCATGTTTTGGCTTTCGAATAATTGTAATTAGGCTCTTGAGCTACCATAACGGTCCTCACAGAGGAACCGAAAGGACATATGTTGATGTATATAAATGCAATCCCTCGGATGTATAGGAGGAGGAGAGAAAGTAAGAGAAGAGAGATTTCTGCAATAAATTCTATGTGTTACAATTGTTTCCAGTTAAATGGTTTCTAAGCTTGGTTGCCATAGGAGAGACTCGAATCTTTGTCTATGAAAGAATTGTTTAATTGTGAAGCAATTGAATTCTGTATATATATATGGTTACCGAGTCGGACCATTGTATCGACTCCGCATTCATATGTCTGTTATTTCCCTTAATTTATCCGAATAAACCCTGTTAAATCAATGTTACCCACAGGCGAGGTCTGTGCGGAGGAATCGTGGTCGTGAACGCGTTAATTGGAATATTTTTCGTTCTGTATAGAGATAGAACCGGAACCATAGGTTAGGCATGAGTTAGAGAATGAGGAGGATCGTGCAACTGGTGTGAACCATAGTTAAACACTGTGCAAAAACCACAAGTGGTTTTGAAGGGCGGGTTGCCCATATCGCACCACTTTCGCGGAGAAGGCGGTATTCTCTTAATTGAAGTGATTCCATAGAACCATCAACACGTGGCACCGGACGGGAGTACAAAACCACCTTTCCATATTCTCATCGCACGTTAAAGCTAGTACGAGGACGTTGAGCGATATCGACGAGGGCCGTCGATCTGGCGTAGGGTCATCGGACGGTGGTCGCAGAGCGAAGATGCAGGGAATTTAACCTAAGGTACGAGCGTGCATTTGATTGTCTATTGGACGTAGTAGTGGGCCCGGAGCGAAAGTTCTATTATAAAATTTGATTTACAAGTGCGGGGTATTAATATAAGTTTCGAAGACTAATCTAAGGTTTCGAAAGGCCTAACTTAAGGTTTGGGGATATAACATAAAGTTAAACATAGCGGATAGTATTATTTATCAAATTCTGTGAATTTGATAATTAATAAAAAGAAATAGACCACATGGAGCAGGGAAAAGCAGGACAGAGCCACGTCACCATTGACCATCTCTCCATAGGCGGACCTTTCAGCAACGTTGTTGCATCGGTCCGTGATAGAGGACAGAGACTGTGACGGGGTAGGTGGGGGGAATCTAAGTTAACTCAAAGCACTATGATTTTATTTTGGAATGTAGTATTGTTTATATGAAAAAAAAGACAAAAATAATTAAAAATAAAAAGACAAAAATAATAAAAATAAAAGTAAAAATGTGGACCCACCACCTCTTAGCATGCAAACTGGATGCTACAATATCTTATAGGCACTACTACAGGCTACAGACAGGATGCTACAGGATCCTACAGGTTGTTATAGGAAGCTGACAGAGTTCTACAAGAAGGCCAATTTCACCCATAACAACCATCAGAGCCTCGATATGCAAGGAAATATTTGGAGTAAATGTAAGCAATATTTACTCCTCTCCAATGTTTGGCATAAGTATTCCAAAAACACCTTATCCATTAAGAAATGAACTCTTTGAATTTATAGTTTGAATTATAGTAATAAAAATAGTTGGATTGGATGAGCGTGGTGTGTTAAATAGGGAAGGGGTGCATGTTATAATTTTTCTTTCCTCAACTTTGAAACAATATTGTCAAATTTTTCTTTTGCTACAACAACCTCCACTACACAAAAAAACTACAATATTAGTATATTGTTTCTGTAGGAGAATCACAGGTTTCTATAGGAAATTTCCATGGAGCTACAAGAAGCCCAATTATAAGCACTATTTCCATCCAAACCCTAAGAATTGAAGGGAAGCATCAGAGAAGAGGTAAGCATAAATTCTCCTTATCACCTTTTAATGAGAGGACTTGCAAAACTCTTCAATTTTTCAGAAGCATATCCTATAGTTGTGTCTACTATAATTTTGGGAAGGAAGAACAGTTAAATATGGGTATTTTGATATGGGAATGTGATCTAGTGGATCAAGAAAATGTTCAAAATTTAAAGTGCTCAAATTGGCTCGAAACCAGCATCAAAGTGAATATATCATCGCCCTGAATCCAACATAACTTGTTTCACTCAAAACCGAAATTATATTCTCATGATATTGCGTTATAATCGATTTGGAAAACAACTAAAAATTTTAAAATGGGTTTGCAGGGATGCCTAATCAGTAGTCCGTATGGTGACTGGGAAATGATTGGGCAAGGTAACTGGGTCTCCCGTCAGCCAACTGGGTGAGGTAAAGTGGCTTGTTATGATCAGTTGTAACTTCTTGAATTTTATTGGTTCATGTGATTTTTGCATGGACCAATTAGGAGCCACGTGGGCCAATCCCTGGCTGCCATGTGGCCTCTTAATGGCCAAGTAAAATTTTGTTTGAGGCCAAGCTCCCTCTGCAAGGAACGAACGCAAGACCAACCGCATACCATCCAAGCCTTCCATTGGTCCGGCTATGTTAGTTATTAATATGTATGGTTCGAATGTTGTATTTTAATTTTAATGGCAAAGGCGTCGGAGGTGGGGACTGGGTTAACCCTAGACCCTGTTCCACCAACCACACCATGTGGCGGCAAACAGGGTCTGGGGTTAACCCCGACCACAAACTATATGTTATACATGATATTCCAAAGTTTGATACAACATATCATTCCACTGATGGGTAATGTGATATACCACAATGAAACCATATATTATATGCTAACCCTAAGTCCTAGATTGGGATGGTTTTAGCCGACGATTAGGTTGGTACATAGCATATGTGACAAGTATAACGGTTTTATGCCAAGTTATGGTTAGTGCGGATGGGAGCGGAACCTACCTTGGTCAGGGTTCCCGCTAACCCTGAACCATAGCGCAACTAAACCCATAGTTAACCAAAGTTCAGAAAATCGACAAGAAATCGTTAATTCAAACCTAAAATCCAAAGGTGATAGTTAAGCCACTTGGCATGTTTTTAGCTAGACATAGGCCGACCAAGTCAATTTAATGAAGCGACAATTTACACCTGGTGCAGTGGAATCTCGTCGGCGTGTGGTAAATTTGTCATTCCACATGGCTGCAAAAGGAGGAATTTGTAGAACATTTTGCAAGAGAGTGCGAATTGTAGGACATTTAGCAGAAAAACTTATATGGAGCATAATTAAGAAAGTTTTTTACTTTTTTGAGTGCATAAAGATCCCAACTACGGATTTTTTACTATTCTACAACCATTGGAAACATTTGTTTAGCATTATTAGCACTATAACTTGATGTAAACACATATTTTTCAGCATAATGAAAGAGGCCCAACATTGGAAGATGGACCAAGAGATGTAGCCAGGAGGGGTGAACTCCTCCACCATTTGTTGTCTTGTGTGTACTGTTATGGTATTGATGTCTTCTTTATTTTCTGCCAAACTGAGTTTTAAAGCATGTTAATGTGTTAATGAAATTGAAATAATTGACTAAAATCCCTAATTATTTCACTTGCAAATTTTCACCATAAACTCTCAAGTTTTAATATACATATTAGTTTGGTATCACAACCTTGGTTCTTGGTTTTCTTTGAGGGTTTAATTTGTGCTACATTTTTTTTTATGCTTATAAGGTTGAAGCTCAAAATAGGAGAAGGAAATCTTGTGGTTACCAGTCCTCAAGTTAGTTCAAGTACAAGGAGAACAAAGTTTCCACAATCTCCACCACAAATTTCACCTCAAGTTTCACCAGAAGCTTCACCAGTCATGGCACATGAAGGAGAGCCTTAATATATGTCAGAGGATGATAATTATTTCATAAAAGCATTCTTTTGCATGACACAAATGGTGAAATTTCTCTATAAAGAGAGAAATACAAGTTTTCAAGGTGACAGCTCCAATCCTCCAAAGGGAGATAAGCCTCCAAGAGGAGATGGAGGAGATGGAGACTATCAGCGTTCTGTAATTTTCTAGAGATTGTGAGAACCAATCACATAGGCCAACATCAAACCAACTTTTGAATCCAAGACCTAGCCTTCCTAGATTCAAAGAGGGCTCTCTTTCTAAGATATAGCTTTTTTTAAATAAGTTTTAGGCTAGTTATGATATTACTTGGGTTTTGGGTTTGTTTTGGATTTTGGAAGATTGATTGTATTCAATTTATTAATATATATTGGGAAATGGAGCCAAAATATAACTGGATAGTTGCATCAAATTTTCACAAAGTAAACACAGGGCAAGCTAGGAATATTTACTAGATATTTTTGAATTATAAATGGATTGTGACATAAATATGAACAAATTCAGCAGAACTAAAGAGAAATTAAGAATTATTTAGTTTGGTTTTCAGTGGAAAATCGTAAAGGCAGCCATAATAAGGTACTCAAAAGTAAATCCTATTCTTCACGCTTTCCACTTTACAATTAGAATTCAGATGTTTACAATGAAATAATACTAACCGAAGAAAAACATCACCAGTATTTAAACCACAAGAATCTTGTGAATGGTTTGATTATTATTGATTCTCCAGTGCTTTGGAAAAGCTTACAGTACTCCAAAATATATTAATGATTCTAATCTCAATCAATCGACCCTTGATACTTCCAAAACTGAAGTATTTACACACAAAAATACAACAAAATAGTCTCTAACAGACTTGAACTAAAAACTCTAACTATTAAAAAATTATAGTTTCGGTGGAATGCGTTGTGCAAAGTAGGTGTTGATGTAGTGGGGCAGTTTAGGACATGGACCACAATTTGTTGATATGCTGGCAGACTAAACTGAGTGTTGTGCTGGCAGATCTGTTGTATGAACGCCCTATGCTCTTGTAGTTACAACATAATCTTCTTTAAAGCAACACCTTTGTTCGACTTGACTTGTAGTGTTTATTTGCTACCCGAGTTGTTTCTTCTGAGTTAAAACCTTTTTTGTGAATAAAACAGTGTAAAAAACCAATATACCAGACCTGAAATGTTTTAAATTTCAATTCTGAAGTCGCATCGCACCCACGCACTTAGCAACATTTAGAGTTTAATTTTATGAAGAATGCTACCAGAGATGTGATGCGTAGTGGGATATGACATGGAGGGATTGGTAGGATGAGTTCATGGCACAAATCGCAGTTTTTAAGTTTTATTTATAAGCACAAAGGGTGAGGGAGGAGGTGAGTGACGTGGCAGGGAAAAAGTGGGACCGGATCGTAGGCGCAAATTGCAACTTTCAAGTTTTATTTATAAGCTACAAGTTAACACCTAAAATTTGTGAAGTGCGGGGAGAGGAACCTACCCGCATCGCACATCACAGAACTTAGGACTTAGAAAATAAGGTAAACGCTTAAAATCACAAAGTGTGATTTTCACTAATTGGAGGATGACGTGTCAAGGAGAAATGGATTCCACTGCAATCAGTGGAGTTTTATGCGGTAAGGTAAGGTTTTATGATGTTTTCATAATATATCAATGTATTGCAAAGGTTGTAAAGTGGGGAGCAGAGCTGCTGAGGTGGGGCCAACCTGTCGCATTGCAAGTTAAAACAAATATATTGCGGGTGCTTTCAAAGGTAAGTTAAAACATATGCGATGTGATGTATTGCAAATTAGCAATGCGAAAAATCTCAAATCCGCAATCGCAGTTTTTAAATTTTGTTGTGATGTGAAACATGTAAAATATGTGAAATTCCGTGAGGGCCCCACTTTAATCATGATCGGGGAATAAGGAAGCAGAGTAAGTGAAAAGCAATGAAAAGGTAAAGATGAAAGGGTAAAGCGGAAAGGCGAAAAAAAGGGTAAGTTTAATGCTTTTCAATGGAAAATGAAATGAAAAAGGAAGCGTGGCAGGGAATGGGTCCCACTTCATCGTATATAATCCTTCGAAAGGTTTGTAGGAGACAGCAATGTAAATGATTTTGGGTTTTGGTCTATGGGAAAATTTATTTTGAATGTGCGATATTATAATGAAATGTGTGGAAATATATGAGCTAGGAAGGAAATGAAAAGGGAAATGAATGAAATGAAAGTAGTGGGAGAATATGCTATGGTTTAAAACTTTATGATAGAAATTAATAATCAGAATTTAAACCATACAAATAACTTTTCCATAGGCGCATTTAGACTAGCAACCAATCAAAACCTTTAAAACATAATGAAAATTCTCTTTTTCTTTCTTGCTTCCCTAATGTTTTGTTTTGCCTCCTTTTTTTAGAGCATCTAACACCTAACATTTTATTTTTCCTTCTTTATTTAGGGCATTTCACACCTAACATTTTATTGACATGGATGCCTACAAAAATAATAACCTTCCTAACATTTTTAACTTTTTTTTATTCTTTTTCATCCACATCCTACCTTATCATTTTGAAAAGTATTTGACTACTTATGCTAACTTGTCAAAACAAATGATGTTACAAAACTTCCCTTGGTTCAGATTGAACTATTGAACCAATTTTTATTTTCTACCTAAATAATTAATCTGTCAAGATTAAACAGCTTGAAAAAATATTTTTCACTACCTATTGACAAGAAATTTAAACCTAATTCAATCATGCTTAAGTTGTATGATTGAATTTTATTGAATTTTTGTGGCATTTTAAACAAGTTGCACACAATTTATTTTCAGAAGTAATCTACACTAAGAGTAGTGGAATTTGAATGTGCAACACTTCCAGAATTTATTTATTTTCTTATTTTTTATGGGGTTCACATATTATATTTTTTATTTATAACATATACCCTCTTTTGATTTTTTATGTTATCTCCTTTTTTTCATTTATTTTGAAATTTATTTGTAGATTGGAAATCATTTTACAAAATAAATTTGATAGATAGAATAAACTCCGTCACCTTGAGATCCTATGAAATATAGGACCCTAACAGAGACAAGCCTCCAAAAGGGAATGGAGGGAATGGTGATAAACCACCTTTAACTCCACCATTCCCTTCACCTCCATCTTCACCATCATCATCTTCTACAACAACCCATTCACAAACACCTCCACATTCTCCAAAGGGACATGGTAAAACTCCACTGTTAAAACTTGAGATAAAGTTTGAATTTCCTATGTATAATGGAGAGGTAAATATTGAGAGATTAGATAATTTGGATCGTCAGCTTGAAGTGTATTGCAGGATACAAAGGATAAAGGATGATGAGACCAAGATTCGACTTGCTTCATTAAGGTTGGAAAGTGCAGCACTTATTTGGTGGGAAGGAAAAGTTCAAGAGGACATGAAGAAACATGGTAAGGTTCTATATTCTTGCAATGATTTTGTTGTTGCATTTAGAAGAAAATTGTGTCCATTAGCATAAATGAAAAAATATATCATGGATTGGAAAAAATTTAGGCAATTAAAGGGTCAAAGTTTTCAAAGCTATATCGAAGAGTTTATAAGGAGAGCATTGGGTGTAGATTTGTCATCTCAAGACGCTTTGTTAAAATACATTGGAGGTTTGCATTGATATTTGAGACACAATATTCTCATGTTTAACCCTACCAGTTTCGATGAGGTTTGTGTACATGAAACACATCTAGAAGAAAGAGGGGAAAATGTTCCACAAGAGGGTAGAAAAAATTCCTTTAAAGGTGGATACAAAGGAAAGGGTAAATTAAATGGAAAAGGGAAGAAGAATGATTCCATCAAGAAAGAGGGAGAAAAACTAACCTGCAAGAATTGTTCAAAGGACAGTCACAATGAAGATCATTGTTGGAAACTTCATCTTGAGATGAAACACAAAAAGTTTAACAACAAAGGAAAGCAAAAGACAGATGCAACTACACAACATGACTTAGGATTCGATTCGGGAGATGAAATAAACATTAGGGGAATTTTGAGGTCTAAAATGTTCCTCCTAAGGAAATTATAAAATAATAGTGGGAATAATAAAATAATATTATATTACATCATCAAATGTTAGAGGGAAAAAATGAAAAAACTACTTTTTCCACTTGTATTTTCAACTTATCTCCCTATGGGTTTACTCAATTTTGAGCGGGAACACTCATTGGATGCATAATTTGATTCCTAATCCAAGGACTACCCATATTTCATACTTTCAATGGACCCTGCTAGAAAAAAAATTAGAAGTACATTAAAAACATGATTGCAATCATGTTTTTTCATGTATTTCTCATTTCTCGTATAGCAGGGTCCATCGAAAGTATGCAACATGGGTACTCCTTGGATGAGGAATTTTCATCTGGCCAAGTACATCACCATGTAGTTTACCTATTGTTTTAGTGCCAAATAAATATGGAACATGGCGCATTTGTGTGGACTTTCATGCATTCAACAATATTATGGTAAAGAACCATTACCCTCTTCCTAGAATTAATAGTTTACTTGATCAATTGAAAGATGATGTACATTTCACTAAGTTGGACTTGAGGAGTGTCTACCATCAAATTAGGATCGCTGAAGGAGACATATGGAAGACAACATTACAAAAAAAGCAAGTTTTGTTTGAACGGTTGGTTATTCCCTTTGGGATTTGTATTGCTACTGCTACCTTCATGTGTGTAATGAATTATGTATTGAGGCCTTTTTTAGATAACTATGTGATACTTTACTTAGATGACATATTAATTTCTATAAAGTCTCATGAAGAACATGTCATGCATGTCAAGAAAGTTTAGGTGTCTTGAAGAAATAACAATTGTTTTTAAATATGTCGAAATGTGAATTTGGAAAACATTATTTAGTCTAATTGGGTCGTATTCTTGGAGGAGGTGAGTTGAAAATAGATCCTCAAGAATTGGCTAAATCCAAAAACAGTGAAAGAGGTTAGAAGTTTTTTGGGAGCATCCCAATACTGAAGAAATTTTATTTCTAATTTTTCTTCTATCGCAACTCCATTGCATGCATTGACAAGTGTGCAAAAGGTTTTTCAACGGGGAGGAAAACAACAAAAAAAATTGATGCATTGAAGGAAAATATCAATTCATCTCTTGTATGTCCACTTCCTGACTTGATATAGACATTTGAGATACAGACTGATGCAAGCGACTATGCCATGGGCACAATCCTAATGCAATATGGTAAGCCGATATGTTTTCATTCAGAAACCTTTAATGGTGAAGTGATTAACTATCCTACATATGAGAAGGAATTGTATGCATTGGTGTAAAGTGTGAAAAACGTGGAAACACTATTTGATGGGTAAGGAAACCATCATTCTGTAGAAATTTTAATACAAATTATGTATTGCCTGGATTCTCCTGATCTAACAATTATATGCCATTGTTAAATAAAGAATCACTTCTACAAAAAATCTTGCATAAATTTAAAACACGATCTCCAATTTAAAACACATGAAGAAAGATCAATCACACATAACACAGATGTTTTTACCGGGAAAGCATAAAGATAAAAACCCTACTATCATATATTATGTATATATCATGGATCATGAAAAATTATCATACAAAACTCTAATCCAAGAACTCGCAGTACAATGTGCAATCGTCTCACACTGTCATACAAAAATTGGCAAATACATGCGCCAATTTACTGCCACTTGACAGCCTGCCTCCACTACGCAATCCTTGTTGATAAAAATCCCTAAAAGAATGAGATCATGCTTGTCTGGAATGCGCAATACTCATGGGCACATCCACTGTGTATGTGGTTAAATGAGTGCACCCACTAATGTCACAACTGATATTCAAACTGTTCCTTTCAGCTATCTCTCAATTGGATCTCCACTGGATCTCACATGCATGTAGTTAACAGTAGTACATCTTCAGTTGCATGTCAGACCATTGATTGTGAATTAATTAAATAATTAATTCACTGATCTCTCACTAGTGTGTGTTCAGTTACAACTAGCAAAACTGAGTTTAACTTACTTAACTAAGTTAAACTATTTTACAACTAACATAACTACACATCCAACTCTGTTACAACTTCGAATCACTCAGTTACAACTAAGTCCACTTTCATGTCCCACCAACCAACCACTCAACTTGAAATCCATTTAGCTAACAGATTTGACACTTCAATTAACTATTTCCAAGTGCTCATTGAGAATATATTAATGTTTATTGTCCAACTATTATTAAGAGATAATAATAGTCAACATGCATTCTATAAATAGAAATGCGATCTATAAATAGACTTCGCACATGCATCTAAAAATATAACATCATTTATAAATAGAATTTTCTCACCATCTATAAATAGAATTCTCTCATGCATTCTAAAAATAGACTTCCACCTAAAAATGGCCTGAGGCTCCATCCTAGTGTAGGTGTTTAATTTTCACTAGGATCATCATCTTGTTGAATCTCAACACTCCCTCTCAATAAGAAAGGGATTATCCTTCACCCCGATCCTGTCTCTATGGTATTCAAATTTTCTCCTGGTGAGTGCCTTCGTTAGAATATCTGCATCCTGATCTTCCATAGGAATTTACTGAAGCAACATGATCTTCCGCTACACACAATCTATGATATGATGATACCAGATATCTATATGCTTATATCTATCATGAAACATGGGATTATCGAGAGTTTAATGCAACTATGATTATCAAAATGAATCACTGTCGAGTCTAAATGAGAACTAAACAAGCCAACCAGGATATTTCTCATCCATATAGACTCACATGTAGCTTGACTTGCTGCCATGTATTCTACTTCCATTGAACTGAGTGCCAGGATCTTTGTTTCCAGCTATACCAAGAAACAGTTGTCGATTTGATACTGAAGATCCCCCCAATGTGCTCTTTTTGTCCGTTGGGCTGCCCGCCCAATCTACATCCGTGAAGTCATGCAACTTCACATCATTCTTTTGTCTATACCACAAGCCATACTCATATGTGCCCTGCAGGTATCTCAAGACATGCTTGCCCGCCTTCCAAAAGAGATTGGTAGGCTTAACCATTTCTTGACTAAGCTGGTTCACCGCATATCATATGAGTAGTATCGTATTCAGTAAATACATTAGTGAACCCACTAACTGTAGATATACTGTAGCATCCACTACCTCTCTAGATGTAGCATCCTCTTTCCTCCAGTTTCCAGGAAGAGGAGTATCCATGGGTTTGCATCACTCCATGTGAAACTTACCTAGTATCTCCCTTGAATACTTTCCTTGAGACACAAAAAGTTCACCATCTTGCTGCCATATTTCCAATCCAAGGAAATAATGAAGAAGACCCATATCCTTCATCTCGAACTCCTTTGCAAGGTCTGTTAAGTCCCTATATTAATAGTGTAGTCCCTTATTATGTTAGTGTAGCCCCCCTTATTGTTATTGTTGTACCCCTGTAACCCCCATATTGTTATTATTGTGCCCTTACATTATTATTGTTAGGTCAGCTAGGATTACATTGTGGCCCCATGGACTCCTATATATAGAAAGGAGGTTTTTTTTCATTTGGATCATCCAAGAATTGTTCATTCATGTAATGTATTGGAGGTTTCCCCCTCGAAGTGGCTGATTTCTAAGGCGTTGATATCTTTTTTCTTCTCTTTTTGGAGTTGGTTTCACAACATTTGGTATCAGAGCTTTGGATTCTAGGGTTTTCACTACTCCAAACCGGTCATCGTGGAATTTTCGCTATAACTTTTTTCCTATAAATTTTCAAAAGCTGAAATTTTTAGAGTGTGAAGCCGAAATCCTGAGGAACAGCGTCACAAAATTTCAGAGCTTGGTTTGCAATATTTTCGGAGATATGATCTGTGAAATTTAGGTCTTTTTGCAGGCTCCTCAATTTAACATAAACAGGTCATCATCATATTTTCTCTATAAATTTCTTTTCTAAGAAGGTTCAGAATCTAAATTTTTTAGAGTGCGAAGCCGAAATCCTAAGGACATCATCAAAAAAGTTCAGATCTTGGTTCACAATATTTTCGGAGATATGGCCTATGGAAGTTAGGGTTGTTTCAAGCTTCTGAATTTCATCTCAAAGAGGTGATTGTGGGAAACTCTTCATAGCTCTCTCTCTGAGCATCGGATTGGAATGTTGTAAAAAGTGGCCGCAAGCACACGGAATGTAGTTTCCTATCGATAAATTTCAGAGCCAAAGGAGGAAACAGTGACATGCGACAAGTCGTACAAGTTCACTCTACTGAACTAGTCCATAATTAGGTCATTGTGGGAGATTGGGCATAAATTTTCCTTGAAAAATCCAAATCAGGTCAGACCTGTGGCATTCAAAAGAAGATTCAGAGGAATAATTTAGGGCTGAATGTCAGATATTGAAGATCTAAAATCACATAGATAATTTAGTTTCAATATCGAGCTCCTCAAAAGCAAGAAAAAGGTGTGTATTTTTTTTCGAATTACATAAGTCTCGTCTGAAAAAAATTAGTTTGAATTTTCTCCAAGGGAATATTGAAGAATAGATATTAGTATTGGATTCTAAAATTCCTCGTAAAAATAATTCCATACCCATTAAGCCCTCAAAAATCTATACTATGACGCATGAAGAGGAATAATTGCAGTATGAGATATCAAAATTACGGTACAAAGTGCAACAAATTTCGATCTTACGAAGAGCAACCGAAGATGGCATAGATGTTTTAAAATTAGAAATGAAGGCTAAGTTAGATGGTTTGAAGGATCAAATAATAGTAATATGGATGATAAATTAGTGCAAGATCACATCGAGCATCAACAACAAGTTCTCCAACTCTCAAAGGATAACCTAACTTTGGTGCAGAATCTAATGAAACAATAGGAAGATCAACATCACATCGAAAGAATTTCTGAAGCAGCCACAGAAACAAAAACTCGACAAGCATGATCAATTTCAGAGTATCTCAGCAAGTGGAAGAACTTTCCTGTAGAAGATTCCACATGGGAGGATGAGAATTTTTTACAGAAGCATCAAGAAATAATCAAGCATTGAGTACAACACTTGTTTGAAGGAGAGGGGCATGTTAAGTCCCTATATTAATAGTGTAGTCCCTTACTATGTTAGTGTAGCCCCCCTTATTGTTATTTTTGTACCCCTGTAACCCCCATATTGTTATTATTGTGCCCCTACATTATTATTGTTAGGTCGGCTAGGATTACATTGTGGCCCCACTAGGATTACATTGTGGCCCCATGGACTCCTATATATAGAAAGGAGGTTTTTGTCATTTGGATCATCCAAGAATTGTTCATTCATGTAATGTATTGTAGGTTGCCCCCTCGAAGTGTCTTATTTCTAAAGCGTTGATATATTTTTTCTTCTCTTTTTGGAGCTGGTTTCACAACAAGGTCCTCCTTGCATGAGTGTATCAGTTGCTCATCACCAGTCAGTATTAAATCATCAACATAAAGAACAATTATTAACAGCTTACCCTCCACCACAATTTGGTATAGGTTTGCATCTGCCTCACTCTTATTGAAGCCAAGCTCGGTGAAATAGTTGTCTATCCGATTGTACCAAGCACGGGGTGCGTGCTTTAGCCCATATAGCTCTCTTTTGAGTCTGCATACATGTGACTCACTGCTAAAGATCTCAAATCCTTTAGGTTTCTCAATGTACACTTGTTCCTCAATGATCCCATTGAGAAACACAGTCTTTGTTGGAAATAATGAGAGGGGGGGTGAATCAGTATTCCTTTCAATTAGAGCATTATTTAATCTTCAATTATTATCAGTGTCTGTACAATGATAACAGTAAAAAAAAGGAACACAAATGCACACAGTTTTTTAAGGTGGAAACCCACTCTGGGACAAAAACCACCTAATGCCTTTCTAATAATTCTTTAATATTCAACTCCAATTGAAAATAAAGCTCCAACTTTCTGGAATCTAGAAACACATTCTTCTCCATATCCCATTGGATGGACGCTCCAATGCCCGAGATTCTTCAGTAGTCAACTGAACAGATGCACAAACACCCAATGAGCTATAACTCACCCTAGCACCACTCTACCACCCTATAGAATAATAAAAAAAGAATGGACTCCCATACCAGAGAAAATGGTCCACTTTACAATGATATAGAATGATGTAGAAGAATAAGACACACTAGACCATAACCCCAACTATGACACAACCACCTAATGATGATCCTAGACCTCTCGACACTGCCTCTTCAACTCTTGACAGATAGACACTAGAACAATTTTTACAATAATGTATTTACAATGACTTAGTACAATGATACCTTTACAATGACTGTATGCAGTGATTCCCACTAGAAGACTTCATGTGATGAAATTATTGATGTTGTTATGCACATTGGTTGTTGTTCTTGTCATGCTACCCTCTACTGCACCTTGCTTTGCTTTTCTGCCCTAGAAATTCTGGTCCTTTGCAGCCCTTGACAACACATGATCTAGATTTTTCTTTCCTTCTAGGATCTCAATATTGAATCTGGTGTATATCTGTTATTTCAGATCCTCAATATCTAATTTTTGGTCTTGTATTAGTCCTCTAAGTCTTATTTCCAATGCCACAGGTCTGGCCCAATTTGGATTCTTCAAGGGAAAGTTATGCCCAATCTATCACAATGCCCTAATTATGTATTGTTTCTGTAGAGAGAACTTGTATGGCATGCCACATGTCACTGTTTCTTCATTTGAATTTGGAATTGATAGAGTGAAATTAAAGTTTGTGTACTATCGGCTAATTTTTACAAAATTCCAATCTGATACTCAAAGAGAGAGTTATGACGATTTTCCCAAGGTCACTTCTTTGCGATGAATTTCAGGAGCCTACAAAAACACTGACTTCCACAGATCATATCTCCGAAAATGTTGCACACCTTGATCTAAAATTTTCACAAGAGCTTCCTCAGGATTTCTAATTTGCCTCATAAAAATTTTAGCTTCTGAACCTTCTTCTAAAAAAATTTAGAGTGAAAATTCCACGATGACCTGTTTTAGATGTCGAAATCCCTTGCATAAGGAGGATATGAGGATCACAATTTATATAAATGCTTAGGTTGAGAGAGGCTTCAACAAGTAAAAGTGGGAGGGATTTTAGGGGCTTAAAAAATATTAATTATGACTTTTCAATGACCCATGCCACAACCCCATGGGGTTTTAGCCCACTAACTGGGATTACAAACTTCAAACATGAATATCTCTCAAACCATGAAGAATTACGTGGCATGCCATATATCAACGGAAACATCTTGACAAGTAGAAACCATCAAAAGCATTCTTGACCCATAATATATTAATTTTTTAGGTCAAAATTCCCATGAAATTTTTGGGTAGCCCCTAGTGCTGCTTGGGTTGACATCAATGAAAACCGTTGATCAAAAATCTCCCCCTTTGGCATTAATGGAAACACAAGTACTCCCCCTGTGATCATGACACCTCTTCCTACAACATTCTCTCCCCTTTTGACATCAATGGAAAAGAGTTACTCCCCCTGGCACACAACCATCTTGCAAACTTATACACACTTCCACTCCCCCTTACACACAACCATCCTACGGACCTATACACACTTCCACTCCCCCTTTATATTTTGAATAAGGAAAATCTAATGAGAAATTCTGGTGAAGATATTCCAATGCTTCACGATTACTCTCACGATCATCAACGCTTCCTACCCAATCTGCATTTGTAAAGGCATGAATAATGAGATTGTTACCCTTGGGATACTACAAGCCATATTTTGTTGTTCCCTTTAGATATCGAAGAATTATTTTGATGGCAATAATATGTTATTATTTTGGTGTTGCTTGGAATCTTGCTACTTGTCCAACTGCTTGCATAACATCTGGCCAAGAGGTTGTTACATATAGAAGACTACCAATCATAGATCTGTACAACCTTTGATCCACATCCTTAGATGAGCCATCTATGCTCAAATTTGCAACATGTTACCATCAGAGTAAGGATGGGTTTGCAATATTCCATTTTGAATTTCTTTAGCATTTCCTTGATGTACTTGGCTTGACATATAAATATTCATTTCTCTTGCTGAGATATTTGAATCCCTAAGAAGCATGTCAGCTCGCCAAGTAAAGACATCTCGAAATCAATTTGCATATTTTTAGCAAACTTCTTACTTAGTCAATCATCATTGCTACCAAATATTATATCATCCTCTTTAGCTATTAGACATCCTTTATTTGCTTCATCCAGAACATATATGTCGTTTGGAGCTCGACTTGCTGTAGCCACAATTTCACCATACATCCCTTTCTTGATTTCACATTTTGTGGAGTTGAATAGTATTGTGTGTCCTGAGCAGATTGTGTTTCATGTTTTCAACCAGTAGAACATTTTTTGCTATAACATCTTTTCTTCTGAGAGTGACGGTACCTAATCCTATAACATTTGAAGATCCATCATTTCCAAAGGATATGGTTCCATCCTTCTTCTCTTTCAGAGATAAAAATTTCCTTCTATCTCCAGTCATATGCATTGAGCAACCACTATCAACATACGACACATATTTGTTGTCTTGAGCCTTGAGAGTGAGAGCACAATTATCAATCTTCTTCTTCTTCCATGTTGGTCTGCCTGTTTCTCAAGATTCTTCTGAATTTTTCAAGTCTCCACTGCTATGTGTCCAAATTTTTGACATTTGTAACATTCAATATTATTTCTTAAATGTTCAAATCTATTGATATTTCGTTGAGCCCTGGGAGGTTCATATTTGACAGATCTCCTGGAATTGTATTCATTCCTAGGGTACGTGCGACATTCTACAGATTTATGACCAAATTTTCCACATGAATAACAGTAGCCATAAAAATATGTTGGTACCCAGATGGAAATTTTCGTCGAGGAATTGTCTTCTAAGGCTGTTCTTGCGAATCTTGTCCAATGAAGTCTACATGCATGCTAGATCTCATAGGTTCTTTGTATTTTGTTGTAGAAGGTCCTGCTTCTTCTTCTTTGTAACTGATGCCAGTTTTGTCATTGTGAGATCTTTGATTATTGATGAGTTCTTCTAATGCCCTTGAACTGTTGGCATAGTTTTGGATAGTCTTTCCTTTCTTCACTTCCTCACGCAGTTAGACTACTTTGGCTTCTAATTCTTCCCTTTCTTGGTCGCTTTCCTCCAACTTATTTTGAAGTGAATCTTCAATGCATTTGTGTTCTTCAACTTCAATTTTGAGACCTTGAACTTGTCCTTCAAGAGTATTGAACGGATATTCTCAACTTCTTTCTTGAGCTCTTTTATGTTTCTGATTTCTTCCTTAGAAAATTATTCTATGGTCAATCCTTCTTCTTCATTAAGCTCTGATACCTCTTGTTTATCAGTGGCTTGGTCATAAACAATACTCTCTCATTGGCTTCTTCTTCGCTAAGTCACTGTTCTACTCCACGATGAGCTATCTTCTTTAGAGAGAAAGTTCATTTTGAACTTGCTTGTTGAATTTCTGAAGCATTTCTTCCTTTTCGAAGGTTATCACTTCGCTTTGGACATTTTGTCAGGAAAAAAAAGGGTACACCACTACTTAAACATATCATCAAAGTTTACCTTGAATTTTCCTCTACCAATTTTAGTTTTCTCTGGGAAGTAAGCATATTCTTCATCTGAAAGACCTTCTCCATCATCTTCCTTTTCTTCACACTTGCAGGTGCATGTCTTTTCAATTGAAGGTTGTTTGTCCTTATTGGTTTTCTTAGATGCAACGAACGCAGTTTCTAGATGCGAAGTACCCTCTTCTTCATCAATTCTCATTTCATATTCTATGAGAACTCCATGTAATTCCTCTTTGTTGAGTTTGTCCAGATTTGCACTATATTCTAAGACTAATACCTTTGGGTTGAATCTCCCTGGTAACATTCTAAGAATATTTCCTATAATAGTCTTCTCGTCAACTAGCTCTCCCAATCCTTCCAGAGTATTGATTATTTCATCAACATATTGGAAGTATTCAGCAATGTTGCAATCTTCTTTCATTCTGAGTTTCTCAAATTTTGCTCTATATATTTGAAGCTTAGTCACCTGCATATATATTCTCAAGCTTGTCTCATACATTTTTGGCAATTTTACAACCCAACACCTTATGATAAGCAGATTCAATAAGTCCACTGATAATAATATTCTTTGTTTTTGCATCATTTACCAAATTCTTCTTACCTTGTTCATCCGCGGTTGATGCAAATCCATTTTGAACAGTGTCCCATACTTCATAACCCTGGCGCCAAGAGATAGACCTCCATTATTCCTTTCCAAAGTGCATAATTATTTTCATTGAACAGTAGGTACACCATTCTTTGTACATCCATGACCTCCTTCCAGCTTGTTAAACCTGCTATGAAGGAACCAAGCTCTCACACCAATTTGTTGGAAACACCGAGAGAGGGAGGTGAATCAGTATTCATTTCCAATTAAAGCATTAGTTAATATTCAATTATTATCAATGTTTGTACAATGACAGTAGAAAACAAGAGGAACACAAATGTACACAGTCTTTAAGGTGGAAACCTACTCTGGGAAAAAAACCACCTAATTCTTTTCTAATAATTCTTTAATATTCAACTCCAATTGAAAATAAAGCTCCAACTTCCTAGAATCTAGAAAATCATTCTTCTCCATTCCACCGGATGGACGCTTCCAATGCTCCGAGATACTTCGTAGTCAATCGAACGGATTCCCCAACACCCAATGAGCTACAAATCCACCCCAAAGACCACCCTACCACCCCATGTATGAATAAAAGAAGAATGACTGCACAGGAAAATGGTCCACTGTACAATGATATAGAATGATGTAGAAGAATAAGACACACTAGACCATAACCCCAAATATGACATAACCACCTAATGATGATCTTATACCTCCTAACACTTCCTCTTCAAATCTTGGCAGATAGACACTTGTACAATTTTTACAATGATGCCTTTACAATGACTTAGTACAACGATACCTTTACAATGACTGTATGGAGTGATGCCCACTTGAAGACTTCATGTGTTGAACTTCTTGTTATTGTTCTGCACCTTGATTTCTGCTCTTGTCATGCTACCCTCTTCTGCACCTTTCTTTGCTTTGTTGCCCTAGAAATTTTGGTCCTTTGCCATCCTTGACAACACATTATCTATCTTTTTCTTGCCTTCTATGATCTTGATATTGAATCTTGTGTATCTATGTTGTTTCAACTCCCCAATATGTGATTTTCGGTCCTATAGCAGTCCTCTGAGTCATCTTTCCAATGCCATAGGTCTGACCCAATTTGGATTCTTCAAGGGAGAGTTATGCCCAATTTCTCACAATACCCTAATTATAGACTATTTCAGTATAGCCAACTTGTACAGCGCGCCACGTGTCACTATTTCTTCATTCGACTCTGAAATTGATAGAGAGAAAACTATAGTCCGTGCAATATCTACCACTTCTTACCAAATTCCAATTCGATACTCAGAGAGAGAGTTATGACGATTTTACCAAGGTCACTTCTTGGAGATGAATTTCAGGAGCCTACAAAAACACTGACTTCCACAGATCATATCTCTGAAAATATTGTGCACCTTGATCTGAAATTTTCATAGGAGCTTCCTCAGGATCTTGACTTCGCCTCATGAAAAATTCAACTTCTGAACCTTCGTAGAAAAAAAGTTAGAGCAAAAATTCCACGATGACCTGTTTCAAATGGCGAAATCCCTTGCATAAGGAGGATATGAGGATCACAATTTATATAAATGCTTAGGTTGAGAGGGGCTTCAACATGTAAATGTTGTGAAACCAACTCCAAAAATAGAAGAAAAGAGATATCAATGCCTTATAAATAATCCACTTCGAGGGGGAAACCTCCAATACATTACATGAATGAACAATTCTTGGATGATACAAATGACAAAACCTCATTTCTATATATAGGAGTCCATGGGGCCACAATGTAATCCTTGCCGACCTAACAATAATAATGTAAGGGCACAATAATAACAATATGGGGGTTACAGGGGTACAACAATAACAATAAGGGGGGCTACACTAACATAATAAGGGACTACACTATTAATATAGGGACTTAACATGCCCCTCTCCTTCAAACAAGTGTTGTCCTCAACGCTTGTTTATTTCTTGATGCTTCTGTATAAAATTCTCATCCTCCCATGTGGAATCTTCTACAGGAAAGTTCTTCCACTTGCTGAGATACTCTGAAATTGATCGTACTTGTCGAGTTCTTATTTCTGTGACTACTTCAGAACTTCTTTTGATGTGATGTTGATCTTCCTATTGTTTCATTAGATTCTACACCAAAGTTAGGTTATCCTTTGAGAGTTGGAGAACTTGTTGTTGATGCTCGATGTGATCTTCCACTAATTTATCATTCATATTAGCTATTATTTGATCCTTCAAACCATCCAACTTAGCCTCCATTTCTGCTTTTAAACCATCCATGTCATCTTCGGTTGCTCTTCGTAAGATCGAAATTTGTTGCACTTGGTACCGTAATTTTGATATCTCATACTGCAATTCTTCCTCTTCATGCCTCATAGTATAGCTTTTTAAGGGCTTAACGGGTATGAAATTACTTTTTTGAGGCATTATAGAGCCAAATACTGATAAAAATTCTAAAATATGCCCTTGGAATCAGTTCAAACTGTTTTTTCAAACAAACGTTATGGAATTTTAAAAACCAAATACACACATTTTTCTTTCTTTTGAGAAGCTCTATATTGAAACTGAATTATCTATGTAATTTCAGATCCTCAATAACTAAAATTTGTCCTTGAGGTAGCCCTTTGAATCCTCTTTCCAATGCCACAGGTCTAACCTGATTTGGATTCTTCAAGACAAAGTTATGTACAATCTCCCACAATGACCTAATTATGGACTGGTTCAGTAGAGCGAACTTGTACGACTTTCCACGTGTCACTGTTTTCTCCTTTAGCTCTAAAATTGATAGACAGGAAACTAAATTTCGTGTGTTTCTAGCCACATTTTACAGAATTCCAATCCGATGCTCAGAGAGAGAGTTATGAATATTTTCCCATGATCACCTCTTTGAGATGAAATTCGAGAGCCTGAAAAAGACCTAACTTCCACAAATCATATCTCTGCAAATATTGTGAACCAAGCTCTGAAATTTTTCAACGATGTTCCCCAGGATTTTGGATTCGTGCTCTTAAAGTTTCAGCTTCTGAACCTTCGTAGAAAATAATTTATAGCAAAAATTCTGCGATGCCCTGTTTAGGTTAAATTCAGGAGCCTGCAAAAAGACCCAACTTGCACAGATCATATCTCCACAAATATTGCGGACCAAACACTAAAATTTTGCGAAGATGTTCCTCCGGTTTTCGACTTCGCACTCTAAAAATTTTAGCTTCTGAACCTTCGTAGAACAAAATTTATAGCGAAAATTCCACAATGACCTGTTTGGAGCAGTGAAACCCTAGAATCCAAAGCTATGGTACCAAATGCTGTGAAACCAGCTCCAAAAATAGAAGAAAAGAGATATCAACACCTTAGAAATAAGCCACTTTGACGGGGCAACCTCCAATACATTACATGAATGAACAATTCTTGGATGATACAAATGACAAAACCTCCTTTCTATATATAGGAGTCCATGGGGCCACAATGTAATCCTAGTGGGGCGACAATGTAATCCTAGCTGACCTAACAATAATAATGTAAGGGCACAATAATAACAATATGGGGGTTACAAGGGTACAACAATAACAATAAGGGGGGCTACACTAACATAATAAGGGACTACACTATTAATATAGGGACTTAGCAGCAAAACGTGGGAGGGATTTTAGGGGCTTAAAAAATATTAATTATGACTTTTCAATGACCCATGCCACAACACCATGGGATTTTATCCCACTAATTGGGGTTACAAACTTCAAAAATGAATATCTCTCAAACCGTGAAGAATTACGTGGCATGCCATATATCAATGGAAACATCTCGACAAGTAG